>JAAAKQ030036465.1:0-16934 GCA_010016005.3 Zanna intricata
TGCAAGAATTAAATTTGACTTATGAAGATTTACTTGATAAATCCGATAAATTAAAATTTGTTATTAAAGATCCAAATGCTAACTTTAAAGTAAAAACTTTTAATTATAATAAGAGGATCGTAAAGAAAGATCATTAAGAATGACTAAATATTGGGAGAAAGTTAAAGCTAAGAACTTAAAGGCAAATATCGGCCAAAAAAGACTTGAATTATTCTGACTAAAGTGGTCCTTTGCGGCCTTAAAAGTAAATAATATAATATAACTTACAAACCTGGTTCTTCCCGTTTTAAAAATTTAATACAGTCTTCTAAAGAACTGTGACTTTTATACAGAAAAGTCTGTGATGCATATTAAAAGTACATAATTTTAACATATTTAATTTCCAGCAATCTTTGGTAACATCATTTATTTAAAATTTTTATTTCTTTGCCTTAATGACTTTACTACACTATGAAATTCGTGCTTTACATTTCACAATGGTTAAATTTAAAAAAATGGTTTTTTAATACCAAGATAAAAAATGCAAAAATGCTTTCTTCATTAAAATTAATGTTACAATTTCTGATTATACTACATCAATAAAAATTATTTCAATTATATTTAATTTCTGGAAATCTTCTGAAATTTCGTGATATGTATAATAAATTGTAAGAACATGTTTCAATATCATTTGCTACTGTTTCTTTTAAATATGATAGTATATTTCATTTAGTACTAATCTGTTTTAATCTTGTATTTTCAGCATCTCATTTATCAGTTTTATATTTTAGCCATTTTCATTTTAATCTTTTTATTTCTTTGTAGTTAATACCTGCTGACCTTCCTTTAATAATGAGATATTAACTAATAATTCCATTTAACCCAAAAAAATATTTTTCTTATTTCTACAACAAACTTTGTCAAAAATCTTAACTCTGTTAATTGTTTTATTGACAGTCGACCATCTAATTTTTAAGAATTGTAACTGGAGACACTCTTTAGAAAATTACTTTCTGCACGTTACTATGTACAAGATGACATACTATAAATACATTTAATAGATTCAAGATTTTAACAACTTGCTTATAAATCAGTGTGTGGTTATATCAGTTTTCTTTTTTGAATGAAAGCCCTACTTTCTTGTTCTGGTTCCTTTTTTCTTACATTTATCCACATGTGCCAGTATACTATCTCACTAAATAATAATCTCTGCAGGTATTTTCTGTATTATGCCTAATATGTAACTAATTATACACCTTTTGCCTTATTTACATAGCATCGCTTACTTTCAAAGCGGGGTCCATACCCATCATTTCTTTATTTGGGATATTCCAAAGATAAATCTATCAATTACAATTGATAATTCTGTCAGTCTTAGTAGTTTTTCTTGTTAAACTAATATTATGAAAATTGAATTTTTATTATAGTGTAACCTTCAAAATTGTCTATTTTGTTTTCCTCCAAAATTTCTAAAATTGTCATTTTTATGAATATTTCTCTTCTATTTTCTTTTTCTGAGAACAGTCCTCTGTTCAAATCCCTGATATTAATATATTGTGAATTTCCCCCCCAGTTCTCATTTTTTTCTTTACATCTTTCTTGGTTATTATTAACTGCATTTTCTTAGCTGATAATTTTTCTATCTTTAAGGTTATATCTTTTATTTTCTATCTTATAATGCAATTGTTTAATTAAAAAGACAACATTCACTAATTTTTATTACTCATGATAATCTAGTAGTCCTACAAAAGAATTAAATATTTAAGTGTTCAGATTTAATTATTTTTTTCTCCAGTTTTACTCATTTCCTGATTTATCTGTAATTTGTTTTGTGAAATTTTCTCAGCCATATTTTTTCTCTATCTGTTTTTGTTTTATCTACCAGTATTATTTTTTTTTTTTGTTCAGTTATGATTTGGAGGATGTTGTTCAAGTAGAATCATGTGTTCATTTAAGTTTCACTGGACCGAAAGCTGTGCCTTGTAAAATATATGTTAAACTTGATAAGAAATCACAGTTTGTAATTACAAGAATAGATACCATATCTGAGGTAAGCATATATAAAAAAATCATATGCCAATTTTTTTATTAAGTCTGACTTTTCTTATACATTTTTTCTATATAAAGTAGCTAAATGATATTTAACTTAAGATACGTTATCTTTATCATGATAAGGGACTCCCTTTTCATATAAATGATATGGGAATTAACTTATCAGCATAACTACTAATTATCGACAAGTGGTTTAACCATGTTTAACTTAACTGTGATGCCTCTTGGAGAAAATAAAATTTTAAAAACTTATAAAGATTCTAAAGATTTAAAGTTTTTTCATCATACTGTGAAGTTTTACTCCTTCATTCATTCATTTGCTATTTGAATGTGCATTTTGAATATGATCACACTATACCATAGCTCAGTGTGGATATGATAGGATGATAGTTTATTGTGCAGTATTATTATGCTACACAAACTACAAAGTTCAATTTAAAGAAAGTGTTTTCAGTCACTAAAACAACAATCAATTGAGTCTTATATAAAAAAAAAAACTGAAAGAGTAAAATTAATTTTTTTTTTTTAAGTCTTTATTTTTTTCTCATTAACTACTGTTGACACTAGTGTTTGTTAATTGCATTTTGCAATACATTCACTACTGTATGTACAATATATTTATGTACTGATAGTGAGAATTTTTTTATATGTTAATACATTTTTTGAATAATCTTTTGGTTATTACTTTCACCAGATATATAATGTTCTAGTGCAGTGTACTGTATTTTATTATTTACTGTTATACCTTAAATGTAATATTACATGTAAATACTGTACTGCAGTACGGTATTATATCATTTTAACATATATTACTTTACTAAATATTGATTTTGGATTAACTGCGATTATGCTGTCTTTCTTCTTTTTTTTTTTTTTTATTATCTACAATCCTCTTCCTGGTTATCTAAGATAATAAATTGGTAGTTAACTGAAAAGAAGCCATTTCTTTCATAGATTTAGACTCCATACTATTGAGTGAGTAGGTATTCTTAGCTAAATTTAATACACATATTAATGAAAACTCGGTTAATACAGAAATATGTACAGTGCAGTTTGGGACCAGACTGATCTCACAGCATTTTAGTGATCAGTAATCTGTATGATTGTAATTATTAATGAAAGGTTAAATGTAGCAGATTTCGACTGATATAATACTATTTATTGTGTATACACTAAACTTACACACTGATTCTGAGAGAAACTATTTATAAATTAAAATCTTTTAAACATCTGATCTGTTATTTATTTAGGCTAGGATAATAGAGTGCTACGGCAATTATGAAGAGTACACAAACACTGTACATGCAGAGCATATGGATGATTTTGAAGGATGTTCAGTATATTCTGCTTCATCTATGCTTCCACCAACTCAAGAGGTCACACTTAAGGTAATTGGTATAATATACTGTATCCAGTCAGAATTTTGATTTCATGTTGTTAATAATTTTTTTCTGAGTTAACATGTCTGAATAAAATTTTAAGGGATAAACTAAATATTTATATAAATATTAAAGTCAAAATTTACTGGTTTTAGTTGCAGTGAAGGAAGTTAATTATATGAAAAAAAGTATTTGATCCTGTCAATGGAAATATTCTAGTATCCTACAGTAATCTTTCAATATATATAGTTTGCATCCCAGCAATTCATAGTAAAACTATGAAAAGCAAGACCTCATTATTTTCCAAGGAACTGCTTACAGATGGTTAAAGTCATATCTTAATTAACCATAAACAAGTAGTTGAAATATACTGTTTTCAAAAGAATAAAATATAAGACCTTACTACAAACTACAATAAAACTGTGACTGACACTGCTGTAGAATGCAGAGTGCTACAGGGAAGAGCCTTGATATCTTTTTCTTTTTTACTATTTATTAGTGATCTGCCTTAAAATATTGAACCATTTATTTTTATCCTCTTCTTAGATAAAACAACGATATCCATACCTGAAGGTAGTTATTTAAAAGGGCTTGAAAATTATATGCATTCAATTCAATTATATGCAAAATTATTTGCAATTCAGCAAATTATTCAGTGAATGAACCTCCAACTTAGGAATTGGTTAAACGTTGCATTGTGCTTCTCAGGTAGATAAATGATTGCTAATTGCAAGGGTAGCATTACATTAATATTTCTGTTGTCCATAAAGCAAAATTCCCAATATTTTGTCAAACACATATTCTCTTGGGATGATCGAATCAATATCATTAGCAACAAAATCAGACCAACATATTTTGCTTTAAAGCACCTTCATAAAATACTAAGTTTGTCATTATTGTTATATATTTATTATTCTTATGTATATTCCCATTTGAAATATATTTTCTCATGGGGGCTGCTTGAAAATGTAGTATTGTTTTTTCAAGTTACAAAAATGGTTTGCCAGATGATTCATTTGGAACCCCAAGTGTCATCATTTTGTCCAATACCTAGAAAATTAGAATTTTTAGAAAAATGTTCACTTCTCCGTATGTTTATATAAGGAATATTTATGATTGTGCAATGTGATAAAATAATAATCACCTATTCTTAAACAATAACCAGATCCACCTCTCGTCAAACCTGACAATAATATTGTATTTCAACGCAATACTTCGGCATACAAGAAAGGGCCTTATTATGTTACCATTGCCATTTTTAATAAATTATTGAACCGTTTAAAATTCTTCCACCAGTTTGTTCAATTATATTTGCAATTAATACATTTTTTTTATACAAAAACTATATTATTCCATTGATGAATTTTTAAATAATGCTAATTAAAAACTAAAAAATAAATTTCTCTGAATTTTCTCTATCTCTATTCAATGTATTAAAAAAATATATGTTAAAATAATTCTTGTTAGCACTGTCTGAATTGTGACATATTTTGTTATTCTTTTTGTACTTAGTACCTTGTACTTAACTTAATATTGTTTCATGCGTTTGTATTTTAAAGATTTAATCACTTCTACTGATTATATATTTGCCTTTTTTGTGGAACTGCTTCAATCAAGGTTTTAACAGTTTCCCTCAATCTATCCTAACAAATGCTGGGGCAGTTCCCTTTGTTACCCATGAAATAGCATGTTTAACCATTCTTCACATGGTATTTACTGTTCACTTATAATAAGAACAGAGCTCTAAAGAATACAATAATGCTGAGCTGCTATCATGTGTGTAAGAGAGACAGACGTTACGCGCACGCTGTATGTGTGACATAGACGAAGGGACTGCTTCTTCTCTCTGCATACATCATACCGCTACTCTATTCTTGTTCTGGTTAAATAGTATCATGAATTAATTTATATATACCAGTCAGAATAATTTTTATTAAGGAAGAAATATTATTGACTTCAGTAACAATATTATACCGCAAAATGATTATATTTAGTGTAGAAAAAAAAATAAATAATTTTATGAGATATTCTTAGGTTTCAAGTTTTGAACTTTTATTTTTATATCTTCTGGACATCGTATTTTAAGCTCTGTATCAGTGTGTTGAGTTTTTGTACTGAGTATTTTGTGTTTATTAATCGATGATAGTATGACTGTGATTATTCAAAAGTAAAGCTGATGTTTGAATATTGTTTCTTTAATACTCAACACACAAGAAACTGACAGTTTTATTAAAAGATTTGAGCAAACAGAAATTATAACTTTATTATTCTTAATCAGTCTAAATTTTTATTCTTAAGCTCAAAATTTGTGACTGGTAGAAGAAATACCTAAATCATAAATCAGCTACACAAATATTGAAAGAGAAAATGTAATACGCAATAAAAAAAAGGTTGATGTTGAATTACTCTAATTTATCTTGTGGCAGGCCTCTGTGGCGCAAGTGGTAGCATCTCGGCCTTTAATCCAGAGGTCCTGGGTTCGAATCCCAGTCAGGCATGGCATTTTTCTCACACACTACAATTCATTCATCTCATCCTCTGAAGATATACCTTAACGGTGATTCTGGAGGTTAAACAAAAAAAAAAATTTATCTTGTGGACAAATGAAGTTTGGTAAGTTAAATGGACTTGTTAATGATGGAGTTGTCTGGCATCCAGTAATGTAGATGCTATCACTCGTAAATAGTTTATATACTTCACTTCAAAGACAGTGTGAGAAATACATAGTGCTATTGTAATTGCACTTTATTTCTGTGGGGATAGTGCCCTTTAAGTTGTAAACTACCTTGAAATGAGTCAAGAGATAATCATCATATCAGAGTAATCCTATATTTTAAAGTTTTATATTTGGTTAATTCCCATATAAAAAAGGAATATAATAGAATTGTGCTCATGCATTCCAATTATTTATTTTAAAAAAGTGTTCAAAATTAACATAATGATTGATAAGGAAAACCTCCTATAATTTCTTTATGTGGAGAGTAATGAAATAAAACATTTTCATTGTTTGAACTGGATGATTAAAAAACAATTAGGTGATGTACACCAATACTATATAATAGGATTTGTCAATCTGTAGCCATTAAAAATGTTAGGTTTTGCTGAAAATTTTATTTGGCGAGTATAATAGCTTACAGTAGTAAAATTTATAATCTAGTGTGAGTAAAGTTAATTTAATTTTACAATTTATTGACACTATTTATTACAAAAAAGCCATGTTTCAATAAGATAAGTTTAAAGAGTAGGGATAAGCCATTTATAATGGGAATGTACATCTTTTGTTTCCGTTAATCTTAAAGTAATGTTGCCCAAAATATATTCATATATCATTTTATACATAATTCATTTCAGCTTAAACTGCTTAGAAGACTACTATTTTATTATTTTTAATTGAAATTCTACTTTAGAAATATATTATAACATCTACCTCTCATAAACTTGTTCTCTATCCTTATCTTTTGTTGTCAGTGTGTGTGTGTGTGTGTGTGTGTGTGTGTGTGTGTTTTGAAAATATGCCACTTTTGTAAAATTAAAATATTTTCATTGTGTTGCAGTTTGCAAGAATGAAAAATGAGAACTGTATGTGGTTATATGGACTGATGTTCACTGTAAAACAAATTGCAGTGCCTGAACTGAAGATCGCTGGAATTAATTTGTCAAATGTTAATAGCATATTAAAAGAGTCGAGTCGACCTATTTCAGAAAAAGCAGAGCATTGTAAAAAATTATTACAACAATGTGGTAGCAGTATTGATAATAGCGGTGCAATAGATCCGCATGTGTTAATAAAAATGTTTGAGGGTGAATATTTAAAACCATTGGGAGAAACTAGTAGAAGTATGTCAAAATGTCTAATGAGATTAATACCATTTGTTATGAATAAAGCTGAACAACAGAAATTGGTTAGTACCAGTAGTAATAACATATATAAAAACACTGAACAAACTGTGACAGCAACTGTAACTACCTCTCCTAATCTAATTAACAATAATAAAAATAATAATTTTCATATCATTAGTAACGGTAATATTGATGATTATATTAAAATAATGAAGGATTATATTGATAAACGTATAAACGATATGGAAGAAATGTTAACAAATAAGTTAGAAAAGAGATTAAATGATATTGAAATAGCTCAAAACAGTAAATTAGATGCTATTATGAAATTGCTTGAACAAAAATAACCTTTTAGTTTTTTTAGCTGTTACTGTAACTATTTAATGCCAAATAAATTGAAATGCTCTTATCATTTTCTTCATTAAATTTGTTGAGAATTACACTGATTGAAAAAATATAGTTTATTAAGAATTAACATATTCATATTGAATATGTAGAGTGTGATTTTGTAGATTTCAGTCTGACTTACTGTATAATTTGAAAAAATCATTTCATATAATATAATTAACTATAACAGCAATGTTTTTGCCTTTATTATATTTTAATAATATATATATATCAGTTTTACAGATATGCTGCTAAAGTAGTTTCATAATTATATGGCATAAATATACACTGTTTATTTTAAGAAAAAAAAACAGTATAATATAAGACTATATGAAAGTTATTTTAGCTTTAAATACATGAATACTCATATATTATGTACGTAAATATGTATAATTAATATCTTTATCAAAGTAAATAAAACAAAATTTAAGATTATCAAAATTTCATTTCTAAAATTTGACAGAGTAATCTCTTAATTTTATGCAATTTTCTTTTTACAAATTTTTTTAGAAAGTAAATATTTCCAATTTACTTGTATTTGTTTGTGTTTCTGGTAGGTGTAATGACCAATCTGTTATAGGCAACAGACAAAATACACCAAAAATAAAAGTAAGAAATCCTGAAATTTTTTAAAATTGTGAAACATTTTGGTGGATAAGACTTTTTACATATTTAATTCAAATTGTATTTAATTTTTGTTTAATAAGTTATAATTAATTTGTTTCTGTTTATACATATACATGTAAGTGTATATATATATATATATTGTAGCAAAATTATTTATGATTCTGTTCTATTTTATATCTATGAATATTATTTGTAATAAAATTAATTACGATTTTAAACTTAATTTCAGTTATATTGATTTTTCATTACCCCATATCGTTCATAAAAAAGATTTATACAGTACACTGTATCTTGGGAAGCTTGATGAAAATTACGAAGAAAAAGTAAAATTTTACTATTATCTCTGTATTTTACTATTATTACTCTATAGACAGTAATAATTTCATTCATTTAGGATAAAACCTGCGCGGAACAAAACTGTGATTGTTTAAAGTAATAAAAATAAAAAAACGGTGAAAATAAATATGTTGACCTGTATGCTAGTTTGCTATTTTAATGTATAACTGAAGAAACTAGTATCAGTTAATCTTTTGGGTTGTAAGGAAGATGATAAATTCCATTGATTTCAACATACTTGTTCTAAAATGCTTGAAATGTCTCAGTGACTAGTGTTTTGTAGTTCAAAGGGTTTGAAATTAAGCTAAAATGCTTATTTCTAAAATCTTATTTATTGATTAACCATTCTCTTTAAATAAGTAAGGTTAAAGAACAGTAATGGTAGCTTTCATTTAATGCTGTTGGAATCTGTTAATGGCTTATGACTATAACGGTAGTTGCAACCAAAATTTAAAAAAAAAATAATGTTAAATGAAAAAAAAAAACAGAAATGTAACATGAAAGTAAGTTTATTTTTATTTATTTAAACATCTGAGTTACAATGTTGCATAATATAAATGATTTAAAAGTACAGTTAAACCTTACTTTGCATATCTTGCACATACACTGTACGGCATGATAAAATTCATTTAAAAATAATAAAACTGTATAAAGATGAAATATTAGCTTATAACTTGCCATTATTAGTTAATGAGAAATAGAGTAATTTATTTTTAAATTTAGTATTTTTGAAATTGGAAATTATTTTGAAATAATGACACTTGTAAATACATTGTTAATTTGTAAAGATTTGATTTGAAACATCAAACATTTATTTTTAAAACTATCTAGCTAAAAAGAAGGGTGTTGTACTAAAACTAGTAGTTATATTTATTAGGAATTTATATTTTATAAAAGAAAATAGTTAGGTTTAAATAATACCTGTTTCTATAGTATATTTTAGTAATAAGTAAATCATACAGTTGTACAATACATATTCACTATTGGTATATTTATAAAATTTGTTTAATGTTAATATAACGACCTGATTAAAGTAAAGGTTTTAGATATGTTCATTTAATGTTATTAGAAACTAAAAAAAAAAGTGAAAAAGGTGGAAAAAAGATTTGTACTGTTAGATGCGAATAATTATTATAAAAGAATTATGTTATTGAATAAAGTAAAGATATTTTGAAAAGTTTAAGGTATTGGAAGATTATGGACTGTCAATTATATATAATGTATTGTTTAATAAATCTTATTACTCTATCTGTGAACAAATATGAGGGCAGAGTTAAGTAAAAATGGAATAAAAGTATATTGATTAAAAATAACAAATCTTATTCAGTAATTAAATGACTGTGTTTTGTTGAATCTTATTTTCTATAAATAAGATTAGGGCAGGCACATATGACTGTCAACTAAGACAGAGTCTGGATCCTCTTGTAACTCTATTATCAAAGGATGCTCAGTCATGAGGTGTGTTCATTAATTTTCAAAATGTTATTTATAGAATGTGTATAGGTTAGTTACTTGCGATAGCTTGTAGTATAGTGATAATTTATTTACATGCTTAACTAGAAGTACAAAAATAACACTGGTCTACAAAAAAAAATCTTATGTGCGGTGTGTTTGTAGCTAATTAAGGTGTGTTTTATAGCTTTTGCACTGATATCAAATCTGCAAACCAAAATTGAATGGAGACCGGGTTTTTTTTACTAACGACCTAGATTTGAGGAAAATTGATTTTTTTTTTTTTTAAGGAGTTATGTAGCATATATCATAATATGATTTTGATATTAGATGATATTATCTTATTTAACAATTGGTTTTTTTTTGTGTGTTTTAGTTTCTCCTGCATTCAGCTTCTTGAATGTTTATTTTTAGTCTTCATTAGTAATCAGCATGCATATGTATTCTACATTTTCCTTGGTGGCATATTTCCATCATTGATATGTCTTTGTGAAAATGTTCATTGTGCTCACTTTTATATCACCGAAGTTTGGTAGAGAAAGTCCAAACATGAGTGCAAATTTATAATTTTAGAGAATATTACATCTCAAATCTCAATTTTTTTATAGTCTTCAATAAGTTCACTCACCAATTCTGCATGGTTCTCAATCTTTTTTTTGCCCGGGAACTATTTAATAGTACTGGGAAATGATTTGTTTAAACTTCTCTCAAAATAAGTTCTGTATGTAATGGTGAGAGGTACATATTCTGCAGATTCACAAGAGCTTGAAAAATAGCATTTTCCTGCCTATGTATATCTGCTTCTCTTTTCAGCCAGTTGTTTTTAATGTAGTGGTTTTTTCTTTCTACTGCCCTACTCATATAAGAAACAAAAAAGTACTTAAAATTTAATTGCAATCCTATTAAAAAAAAGAAGGCTGTCATCTTCAGATTTCACAACTGTCAAGGATACTTTTTTTTATGTATCATTGTCAGTAAAAATGTCATATTGTCATACATTTACTTCATTTACCCTGCATAAGGAAAAGGATTTGACAGTTGCTAATTTCCAATGTGAAGGAGAACGGCTTTCAAACTTATTTTAGAGGAATTTATAAACAATTTCCATTCCATAGGATTGTGATGCATCTTTATAAATTCAATAAAAAGTTAACATTTTTGCAGTATACTATACTATCTTGTTAGGAGAACAGATGCTGAAATTCTTGCTGTCTAACATAGAAAAATCATATTTTAATGTAATTTTCAAGGCAGTTCGTGTTTTTACCATGAAACAAAACTCTGACTACATTTTAAACAAATTAAATTCACAAACCAGATCATTAAATTCTCTTTGAGTAATTTTGTGAGATTCAGTGCTCTTACCTTGGAAATCTAAAGCTTCTTTCTCTTTATTATTTTGTAAATCATCATCATCAATATTTTCTTCTAAACTCCATGTTTCTAGTGAAACTGGAATAGGTAACTCTCTACTCTGTGGAATAAAATTTTATGACCAAAGGTAGCCTAGAATATGCAACAGATTCTTTATGAGTTTACTTGTAACACCATTGGTTTTTGTGATAAAAAATAACTTTCTATTAAGATTTCTTAGGCTCTCTCCATACCGTTGGAACGGGAAAGGCATATTCATGACTTTCTATTTAGCCAACTTCTAAGTAAAATTACACAAGAATTAACATTTGAGATTTGAGAGGCTTAAACTTTTTTTGATCTATTTTACATCCAAAGTAGAGTTTGTATGACTTTTTTTTAACCAAAGGAGTAATGTTCCTTCTTTGAGATTTAAAAGTTAATTCATTAAATATACAAAAAATTTGTAAGGCTGATTTATATGTACAACTATGAAGTATTTGTATATAAATTTCTAACACAAAAAATATTATGTATGAAGCAATACATGACTGAATCAGAAAAAATCCCTTTTGGCACACCAGAAGGTGAAGGTAGATTTAGCCGATGCTAAGAAATGATTTTCACCTTAAAGTTAAAAAAAACTTCAAATCTACTCAATATGACATTTTAACAATTCCAGCAACATTTTGGCCTACCCTTGCTTGTAAGGTTTGGTTATATATTTTTCACACAAAAGTTTTAAGTAATGTTTAAGGGGCTAACTACCACTTTAAACCAATTCAAAGGGACGTATGATTTTTTTTTGTGTTCAAATCTCATTTTTTCTATCCCCTGGGCCAGTGGTTGGTGATATCGAAAAACTTTAGGAATAGTTGAATTTTATACAAATTCGATATTTTACTTAATAAAAAAGTTATGGCGATAATTTTTTTTTTTTTTTTTGAGAAAGCCCATGGTCTGATTTTGCCCATTAATGAACTCGATGGAGATTTTAGGTCGTTATATTTTATGTATCATTGGCACAAAATTATGGCAGTTATCATCCACAAGAAAGTAAATATATACGAGTATTTAGTGTAAAAATTTTCTGGAATTCAAATCATGGTACCCATTACAATAGGTACCTTTCTTATGAAATATACCTATTAGGAAGAAGCAAAAGATTAAAAGTGCAAAAAAGCTAGATTATAACTGGTACTGTCTCCAGTTTTTGATTATTCCACAATAAAAATAATGATTGAATTTGTTATATGAAACATGATATCATTAAAGGCTATTAATTAAATCATATTACTACAATAAATTTAATTTTCCTACAAAAAATGAGCCATAGTAAACTTAATATTGATGTCATTGTATAATCTAATACCATATTAATCGCACTGCTCACTAGAAATTATTCCACTCTGAGCCATTTAAAAAAAGTTTGTTCATTTTTAAATATCTTCATATATACATGTTAAATTATTAAAACAAACATCGACTCGCAACAAATCTTTACAAGTGTTTATTGTTAATTGAGAAAATAAATAGCTTTAACAATTTTAATTTTATAAAAGTGACAACTGTGTAAAAAAAAGTTCTTAGTACAAATCTTGAGGTTCAACATAAAAAAATACAAAAGAGTAATCAAAATTCTTGTAGACCAGTGTATTTAAGTAAAATTAATTATATGAGTATATTCTTGAAAGGCTTTGTTAGTTTTTTTTAAATAAAAGTTTACTGTGAATTTAAGAAACATCTTAAAACCAAACTCTGCCTTCATCATTGACAAACCATATCCTACTGTAAACTACCTCCTGCAACTTCATATACAGTATCATTTAGGTGTTGATTTTTATATTTTGTACACTCACCTAGTAATCTTAATCTTCACTCAACAGAACTGTATATTGAATGATGCAATCATCCCAGAAAGATTCTTTAGCAAGTATTGCTATTTTCCCAGAATATATTTAATAGCAATGAAAACTATTTTCATCTGGAAAAAGATAACATCCGTGTGATTGTAATTATTTTTTTTAATACTAAGGTAATGGTAGTATGTAATTTAATATTTTAAAATATACTTCTTTTATAAATTAAATTTTCTTAAGTTAATTTAACAAACTCTTTCCAGGAAAAATATCTCCTTAGTACATAAATTATTTTTATAAAAGTATGATGTAATAATAATAATGTACAAGAAGTAAAGATTAGTTTGCTCATTATACTGGCTCGTAGTATTACCAGCCATAGTAACAACGTGTACACAGTCTGTAATTGTTTATTTATTCAAAACTGATTGCTATTGACAGTGATTCTGCGAATAATAATCTTTACATTTGGATCATAGCTTTAGGATCTTCAAACTGCTTCTAAAATCATTCAGTTGCACAGCAGTCTTGAGAAGTTAAATTGAAAGGTCCTTTTAGGTTATGTACACTGCAATCCCTATTACTGTCAGAGTCACTCAGCCTTTCTCCACTTTGAACTTCTTATCAATTGAAGTCCTCTTTGCAAGTCTCGGACCTACTTAGCAGTTACTTAAATTCGACCTCAAATAAAATTATTTACAATAAATCTATTATTAAATCAATATAATTATTATCACTACATTTATATAAGTTTGTAACCATTTGATTTTTTATTCAACAATCTTGACAAAATGTTCAATGTTAGACAGAACCACAGAACATTCAGGACATCATTCTTAGGTATGCTGCTTTTATCTTTGTCATCCAAAGTTCCTTATATCAGTTTCAGAATACTTAAGGCCATTTTTTCATTGTTTTTTTTTTTTTTTTTACTTGATATCGCCACAAAAGCTTGAAGTTTGTGCATGGGATGTGAAAATGGGATTTTGTAAAATATGGAAGATGCCATGCCTGACTAGAATTCGAATCCGGGTCCTATGGGTTTGAATTTACTTACTTTTTACATCTGAACACATGAAATAAAGCTGATTATTATAGCACAACATAGCTGTATGATTTTTTCCTGTACTTTAATAGCTATATCATCAGTTAGTTGTTTCTAAAATCTTGCACCCTTTTGTTCATCCACAAAAATTTTATGATCACTGGATGTTTATACATTATATAAACATAAAAATATACCCCAAAAGGAGTGCCAAGATCTTATTTTAAAATATCATATTACATATGATAGATGTGAGCAGGTTGTATAAGTAAATAATGGCACAAAACAAGCTTGAACCAGAGTTTGGCAACACAACAAAATCTGTCAGGGTCCTTACGTCATGCATTGGTATAAATTTCCTGAATAAAAACTTCTGGCTATTATTATCCAGTTTGACTTTTTTTATTAATTGATCATGCGATGTAATGCCATTGGTAGTTTTATATTATAAATTATCTCATTCTTCTTTCTTATTTGCCCCAAAACCTAGCTTACTCTGTCATAGGATAAACCTTCTTTGTGATAAATGCAGTAATTTTCCTTAAATGTATAAAAAAAAAATTCCTAATGTTTGCTGAAAACCAATTTTCCTAGGATCTAAGTTTTACTTAAAGGGTTGGGTATTTCCTCATAATTTCTTGTATATTTTGATCTTATTTTTAGACCACCATTGACCTCTTCAATGTTTGAGTCAATATGCAATCCGCTCTCATAGGGCTATGTCTGTCAGTTTAATCTTCTTTCCCTCACAAACCTTGTATTTGCTATTTGGTCCTAGGTTGGAATGTTGTCAATTTTTGCCTATTAATTTTCAAGAGTACTACTGCTGTATAATTTTTCCATAGGCCTCACTGGACTTGAAACCTCACTGTGAACTTGTTTTTCAGTAAACTATTTACATATTGCCGGCCTCCGTGGCGCGAGTGGTAGCGTCTCGGCCTTTCATCTCGGAGGTCCCGAGTTTGAATCCCGGTCAGGCATGGCATTTTTCACACACGCTAAAATTCATTCATCTCATCCCTCTGCTGATATACTTAATTGTGGTTCCGGAGGTTACATAACTAACTATTTACATATGACAAAATGTATATGTTCTCAAGGATTATCTATTTAGTTAGTGCTCTATCTTTAGTTAGCTGCTGCATTTGGTGCTGATCTATCTGACAGCCACTAATATTTTTTATAATCTACTCTTAAACAGCTATTCTCAATTTTAAACCAGCTTACATTAAATGATTCTTAATATTTTTAATTGAATCTGGGTTAAATAAAGCTTTTCTCTTTTCAGTGTATTTTGTATAGTTAGAAATCCAAATACCAGAACTAATTAACTCAAATTAAGTAACCCAAATCGTCTGATTAATTCAAAACTCCATGGAAGTTTGACTTCTTTTGAGATGTTTTGATAGCAAGGTCAGCTTTTATTATACTGATAAAACATTATACATTATGTAATTTTAAAACAAAAATGACCATTCAGCTGTAACTATAGATTAATTTATAGCTATAAGTAAATGAGAGACTCCTCCCTTCTCTTTCCCCCCCCACCACCCCTCTCTCTCTCACTGTCTGTGCATGCGTGTATATGTGTGTTAGAATGTTTGTTTGTGAGAATACATCTAAACTAAATATATTGGCTCATAAGTGAGATTAAATAGTCCCATTATAATTTTCTTCATTTGCTCGTTGACAAGACAAGTGAATAAGGAAACAAATTGGGGGATGTGACAATGCATATAAATTGATGGGTTATTGTAATCTTTATTTACAAATCCATATTATTTGAAACATTTTTTTTTTATTTAAAGATTTTTCATATGTTAACACTAAATTAAACTTTAACCACTTTGTATGAAGAATTCAGTGAGAAGCCTATTTGGAGCTTAATATACGTATTCCTGATAACTGTATGTTCGTAAACAAAAGTTCTAACATACACACTCGCTCACTAATAACTGTAATTATAAGTTACTATAATTACAGTAATTACTGAATGGTCATTAACTTCATGACAATCCAGTTGACAACCAACAGTTTAACAATAAGCTGATCTTTTTGTTTATAAACTATCTTTTGGGTGTATGAGTTAAATCATTATTTACTTAATTTTACTACTACGTTATTTCCATAGACAGAATATACTCCACATTCATATTCTAAACACTGGGTATCATGAATTATTACATTCAATGCTTACATGGAGTATATAGTATTATAGAAAAGCAGAATTTAAATAAAATATATTTATCATACTAAATTACAATGATTAATGGGCCCAATATCAAAGAACTCTAACAAAAATATTGTACCACCTTCTGAGACTAATTTTTTTCTTTTTGTGCATCAGAAAAACACACCACAATGATGATGTGCTCCAAACAAGAATCTGCAAATCCTGCTGGCAGAGAAAAATCACAGTTCAGTGTAAGACTATTCCAAGTTAATTACAGTACGGCAGGCAGTGGGGTTACCTTATTCCTACACCTGTGCAATTAGTTCATAGTAAAGCCCATTTCTCTTTTATTTGTTTAGCCTCCAGAACTACCGTTAAGGTATTACTTCAGAGGATGATGTGAATGAAGTGTAGTCTTGTACAATCTCAGGTCTACCACTCCTGAGAAGTGT
>JAAAKQ030036476.1:0-10793 GCA_010016005.3 Zanna intricata
GAAACTTCAGTTTTTCATTTACTGATGAACCTGTCGTTTTAATTTTAGTCGATATTAACATATCTCAAATATCTGTATCCTCTTTTTTTTTCTTTTCTTTTTTGGGAAAAGTTAATATTTTGGAACATAATTATGGTTAAGTTATGGGTATTAAAGTTAAACTTAAATTGAATTAGTGGATATATTTGGTGGAGTTTTGGAAATATTTAGTATTAGTAAGAAAGCCAATTTGTTACATATTTATATACAAAAAGCATCACCTACAAGCTCGAACAAAAATTAAATTATTTTTATTCTAGGTCCCATATAAATTTGAAAACTATTACTTGTATTACTACTTGGAAAACTTATTGAAAAAATGTGATTACGATAAAAACTTATTCTAATATGCTTTAAATTTTTTCTTACCGTCGTTAAAGAATTTAAAAAAAAAACAGTTACATTAAACAATTTTTAAAACCTTTACAATTTCTAAATGCAAAATAAGTCCGTTCAGAATCTATGGGTATTTTAAAATAAGTTTGATATTGTTGAAATCGTCGCTGCAACACGAATTCGATTATTCCAAAGTGATCTCAATAAGATTATGTTGACCCAAGTTTAATGTAAATTTGTCACTGTTTCTATAATGAAGAGGCGAGTGTAGATCGCCTGTTTTCTCTTTCGGATACTATCTGGTTGTAGTGTATTATGTAACTATAATTTGTTTTTATTAACTTGTTTACAAATTTGTCACGCATTATAATATTGATCGTTTGAAACTGTGTGTACCTAACAGTGTCATTGATAAGGAACTGAGAATAAATTATGTTAAAAAGAGCTGTAAGGATAATGAAAAGAAAAAAATAAAGAAGGAATACTTTTGTGAATCTGATACAGTGAATACGTTATTGCTGTATCAAACTAAAACTGAAAAATATGAGCAAACTTTATTATTTACGTATACAAGCGACGTTTATTTTACTACTTTTCTACGTAGCTGCTCAAACACTTTTTCACAGTATTTCACTCGCTTCTTCAATCCCTCTTTTAAGAAATTCCATCTCCGGTGCAAACCCACGCTTTAATGTCACTTTTTAAATTCGTGATCATCGTCATACCTTTAGGATGTAAGCCATTGTTTAAGGCGAAGAAAAAGAAAGTAATTGCGGGAATTGTCAGGGCGATAGGGTGGATGATTGAAGATTTTCAACGAAATTTCTTTATTCGTCTCACTGTCTGATTTGGCGAATGTGATCAGGCATTGTCAAATAAAAACAGAATTCCGCGGGATTGCATCCTACGTCATTTGTTTTTTATAGCTCATCTAAAGTTGCGAAATATGTATCGCCATTCACAGTAGTACCGCGTACACTAAATGTGACAAGTAAGATATTCTTTTTGTTTCAAAAGACAGTAGCGTAGCCTTAAGATTTTTTATAGAACGTTCTCGTTTGAACTTCTTCGATCTAGAACAGTGATGAGCAAATTTTTTTTTAGTAGGTGGCCTAAGAGAAAAGAAAAGAATTTAGGCGGGCCGATATAATTTATTAGAAATAACAGTAGGGTACATTTTACGGATTCTAAGCACTATTCTGAAATTGAAAGATTATGAAGTAGAACGTGATGAATGAAACTGTGACTACATTTCTGAAAGTTATCATAATCTGGTTCGAACTGGGATGCATTCTCAGGAATGAATTTCAGTGTTACTCTGTTTCTAATACAATTGTTTTGAAGTTTCATTATAGAAAACACCAGTTCACATATATCGAATGACGCAAACGTAGCAGTAATTTTCTGGGCACGAGATATCAGATTTGGAAAAGTGAATTTAGACAAGGACTTACAAAACTTTAATTTTGGGACATTGAGAACCAATTACTTTTGTCGAGAAAGATCTTGAAGGGGCTATCGTCGTAGATCTTAAGCTTCACTACTGTAAGGCTATTGAATTTAACCTCTGGAAGTGAAACAAATCATTTTTAGCTAGCTGATTTAACCCACTAGGTTGGTATGGTGCTAAACTCGTCGTCCCAAATTAACTGATTCGAAGTCGAGAATCTAAGGTTCAAATTCTAGTAATGGCAGTTACTTTTATATAGATTTGAATACTATATAGTGGGTTATGATATACGGTTCTTTGGTGTTTGGATTTCATTTAACCACACATCTCAGTAATGGTTGATCTGAGACTACACTTTATTTACATTAATACATATCATTCTCGCTCATCCTTTGAAGTAATATGTTAAGATGGTTCCGGAGGCTAAACAGAAAAAGAAAGAAAGAAAGCTAGGTAGGTGATTTGCAAACAGAACTAGTTGTAGTTTAAAACTTCTGAGATAGTTCCAGATATTATTGATAAAGTGATTTTTTCCTTTCATCTTGGTTGATTAGATCATTAGAAAAATGCAAAGTCCGTTAGCTGTGCAGTATCATTCAGCATTTTACACCGCAGATTACAGGAGATGATGAATGCCCTCATCGCATTAAATGGGTTTAGTTTCCATCTTCGAATAACGAATATATATTTCACCTCCGGCAACTACGTAATAAAATAATTCGTCATTTTTGTAATGCCGAAAAAATTCCTATCCTATAGCAATTGAGTGTCAGTTACCATCTTTGGCATCCATCGGGCCAACAATTTTTCATAGCTCAATTTTTCAGTCATAACATAATAAATCGGTGATCGCAAAACATCAAAGACAACTGTGAAGTGCTGGTTTTCTCAAATGTTTTCGTCAACTTTCTCAATCAGATTATCCGTTTCCACCGGAGGCTGCCGCCGCTACTTTCCTTCATCCTTTTCAAAACTAACGGCACAACTGGCTTCCTTTAGCTTCACTCATAATATTCGGCCAGTAAAGTCATTAATTTACCTGTAAATTTCAGCCACAGAATTGTTTTTTGTAATCAAAAATCGGATTATCCTTGTTCTTCACATTTGGCGGAGTAAGTGGATAAATATTAACGACTAACAACAAAATGACTGAACTATTGTTGCTAACAGCTGACTGTTGATAGAACTAAATGATTACTGAAACGCCATCTGTTTACATTGCGTATTTAGGCTATTCAATAAAATTTTAGGATATAAAAATATTCTGAAATATTTTTCAGAGGGTTTTCAAATAATTAACGTAATTTTTCGTTTCCCCCTCCAAAAGTTTGCAAGTTTTTCACATGGAAATAACTCAAAATAGTAGAAAATATTTTGATTGACATTAACAATAACCCGTTGGAAAAATAACCCGTTTATCCGAATACCATTTTTATAACAATTTATATTTATTTATTTTATAAATATAATCTAATTAGATTTAACCTATGCTCACTTCGCTCACTAACCTTGACTAATTAACAGTAATGTTTTGAGTATTTCAATAATAAATTCAGTTATTATTGCAATTATTTATTATTTAAATAATAAAGACATTACTGTTAATTAGTCCCGGTCAGCGAGAGTAGATTAAGTTTGGTTACATTATATTTATAATTTATATCTATAATTATAAGTAATAATGCTTATAATTTTAATATGTTGATATAAAGAATGTTTAAAATGGCCGGTATAAATCAGCATCTTAGTGCGTTGTAGGGTTATTGTTAATATCAATATTTCCTGCTATTTTGAGTTATATCAAGTTAAAAACATGCAAACTTTTGGAGGAGGAATGAAAGGAAAACGTACCAAAATTAAAATTCAGACAACGTTAAAAATATAATATTTTGACGTGTGTGTTGCTCATATAATCCTTATTCTTCACTCTCTGAATACAAGTAGAGTAAACCATTTTAAAATACCAATCACATTTTTTTGTAAAAGAAATGCAAAAGATATTTGGTTGACGTCTGGTCGTCTGTCAAGTTAAATAATACATTGAACACATGTGTATACAATTTTCGAATCAGGAGTGCATTTTATAAAAAAAAGTGCACCAATAAAGAGAAAATAAAAATGAAACATATAAATAATTACACTAAAAATCTATGGTACCTACCGAGTTTTGAACCCGGGAGTTTGCTATATATATAAAATTCGCGTTAAGTTCCATACTGTAATGTAACTAACGTAATTTCTCAATCCGTTGTTCTCATTTTTTTATTTTTTTTTAGTTTCGGAACCACCGTAAGGTATTACTTCAGAAGATGAATGAGAATATGTATGAATCTAAATGAAATTGAAATATAGTCTTGCACTGTCTCGGGTTGACCATTCCTGAGATTTGTGGTTGATTGAAACCCAACCACCAAAGAATTCCGGTATCCACGATTTAAAACTCAAATCCGTCTAAATGTAACTGCCTTTATTAGGATTTGAACCTTAGAACTCTCCACTCTGAAATCAGCTTATTTGCGATGACGTGTTTAACTACTAGACCAACCCGGTGCGATGAGTAAGTAATGTAATCTGTTGGAACCTTTGATTATGTTATTATTAACAACTATTTAGCGTATTATTAAAATTATGCCGAAATTCTTTTTGTAGAATTTTATACAAGTTGTTTCTCTAAACACCATTTATGTGTAATATTTGTTTCGCCTTGTAAAACCAAATCAGGACGTATCCTCTGCTATAGTAGAAAATGTATATGCGAATATATTTAGCTAAACTTTAAGTAACAATAGTAGTCACGTGTATAGAAGGATTTTGTTACTATATATGTCGACTATTGTGTCGGTCCTTTATATCGGTACTGCATATTTGATAGGTCGCCCGACGTCTGAATGTTACTTGTCGGTTCTTTTATGTCCTTTGAAATCGCTTAAACTCATTCTGTTCATAGCAACTTTCACTGTTCTAAACCCTACACGTACTATATACTTCTTTACGATATTACGTGCCGGTTATTAAATATTACTATAAGAGGCCTACTATATTTCATACATACGTATTTGTACTATTAAAAATGATTGTATCATACTAAACGTTTATTACTTATTATAGCTTATCTTAATAATGAATTCAGATTTTATCGATAATTGCATTGTAATAATGATTTATCGAATTGTATTTTTTTAAACTAATAAATAAATATTTGTTGAATTCTTTAAAGTATATTCATTAAATTAATTGACCTCATTTATTTATTTATTTTTTATGAATTGATTTTCTACAAAAGCTTACAGAGAAGCTTGCACGTGGAAAAACAGAAATTTTTTGCGTATGAAAAACTTTTCTGTTTAGCCTCCGGAACTACCGTAAGGTATTACTTCAGAGGATGATGTGTATGAATGTGAATGAAGTCTAGTCTTGTACAATCTCAGGTCGACCACTCCTGAGAAGTGTAGTTAATTGAAACCCAACCACCGAAGAATACAGGTATCTACGATCTAGTATTCAAATCCCTATAAAAATAACTATCTTTACTAGGTTTTGAACGTTAGAACTCTCGACTACGAAATCACTGATTTTGCGATGTCGCGTTAACCACTAGACCAGCCCGGTGGGCTAATCTCTACTCCTCCACGGACATCTGCATTATATTATCGATTCCCTAACTGAATGGAGATGGTGTACATCGGAGTGTTTCAACCGGTAACGATTTTTTTCATTGGGGCTTGAAATGAGTACCTGCTTGCTTGCTATCTTGCTTGCTTGCCGAAGTAAAGGTATCTGTGAAAAGATTTTAAGCGTATTCGAGAACAGTTTCATTGTGATTATTCTACCGACCGTTCGTTCAGATATCGATATCCGTTGATTCATCCGATCTTTTTTCTATCAAAAATGTAAATTCTCAATCATATACAGGTAAAGGAGAGTATTATCTTTTCGCTTCATCCGTTGATACGCACTTTAAGACAGAGAAGTTAGTTAAGCTTCTGATAAAAGATCTTTTAAATAGAGTTGGATTGGTCTTAACGTGAAACAAACGTCCTGATCGCGGCCGTTAAAAACATAACCGTTTGTAGTAATGCTCATAAAGGAAACTGCTTGTCCACATTTTTTTTTTTCATATTTAATATCTCGCTGTTATGTAGAATCGTAAAAATTTCTCGTATTCTTCTGTTGGTTAAAATCGAATCTTTAAAACTAATATGTGTTTTCTTTTGACTTTGTTTACATCAGTCTTTTTTTCAGAATTAAATTGTCTGCAAAATTTTATTTGTTAGTTACTAATGTAAATAAGTCATTTTACGCCTTATCTAAAAAAAAATTTAGATCAGAGATCTGTTTTTGTAGTAATTTTCTAATATAAAAAAAAAATAATGTAAAAAATAAAATTAAAAAATGTTACTACTTTATCATATTACCTAATAATTTCCTTTTCTGGTGTAATATTTTGTACAGCTCATAAAAAAATTGGGGATGTAAATTTTAAATTTAAAATTAGGTATGGGAATGAAAAGACATGTTGGAATGAATAAAATTACAATATCTTAGCTACAAACAAATGCAGTATTTATTTTTCACTATAATCTTCGTTTACACTGATGCACTTTACCCAACGTGTGATAAGTTTTTGCATTCCGTCAGTGAAAAATTCTGGCGGTCTTTCTAGGGTCCAAGTGGCCACAGCTTCCTTCACTTCATCGTCGGTGATGTTATGATTACCTTTGAGATCCCTCTTTAGATGAGGGAAGAAGTGGAAGTCGCACGGAGCTAATCCGGCGAGTATGGCGGATGTGGAATAGGCTCAAACTTCACCTCGCGGAGAGCCAGCAGAGTGTTTGTGCGGTACCTATCGTGCACAGATTTTTGGTAACCCAACTACTCGATAATATGGTCACTCGTTCTTTAGATGTGCCTAACTGAATAGCGTTGCGTTGCTGAATGATTCGCAGTGACTTAGAAGTAAATCGTCCACCTTCCAACGATAAAAAGTATTCGTAGGATTCATATTTTGTGCTGTTAAAAATTCGATCATTGCATGCTGTTATAACCGTGTTGTCATATCGGCTGTACTCGACTCCATTTTAACTATTACTGAAAACAATACATTACCTAGACGGATTTCAATACATTACCGCAGGTTTGTAGAGGGGGATTTTAGCTATCATGTGCTGCCACGCCCAACTCGATAGTAACTTTTGTCTCCTTGTAGCACACTAGTGTGTAAAATTTATCAGCTGAGCCTGGTAAATTTTAGATGAATCGTTAGTATAAAAAAATATAAATCGTTCGAACGATTTAGAAGTATGAATTGTTCGTACGCTGCGTGCCCAACTACCCAGCGCACTACGTGGTCCGCTCTACGCCAATAGAAGCTAAAATAAAAATGTGATCATATACATCAAACAAACGTAAAAACAAACAAACAACCCCACGCTCCATTTTATTATAGAGAATTATAACAATAACTACATAATTGTAGAAATCCGAAAGAAGCTATTTTTCACCAATAATAATAACCGGGGAACTAACATAAAAGAAATCAAAAATTTTAGAAATATATATCCTAATGTATTTTCAAACGCCACTTTCTGCGGTGTCGGTAGTTGTGGATAGATAAAAGAATATGTCTAAAGGCCGCTTAAAAATGAAAGTGTAATCGCAATAGTTTATACAATAAGGATATCGGTAAAAAAATATATGATGTACATTGGATACCAGAAAGTAATGGTTGCTGTTAATCTGGCAAAAGAAGGCAAAGTTCACAAAAATAGTATAATCATTATTATACCCCGATATCTGATCCCAACATAATAAAAATAAACAGCTCACGGTAAACTTACTTGCTTAGAGTAAGTTTGTTATTCTGTTTGTAACTTTGTTACTCTTTTGGGCGGGAAAATTGACAAACTTCTAAGTTTTGTCGCCGGAAAAAAATTATACAATTCAGAAGAGAAGCTGCAAGAGACGCGGAAAAAAATTAGTTTTTTAATGCAAATCAAATAGTAAAAAGAACTCAAGTTAAAATATCTAAGAAATTGTAGGAATCTAAAGAGTGTATGGGTTACGACTAATCATCCCAAACGACAGCAGCAATGACACTTAACGAAGTCAATAAAGAGTGTGCAAAAGTTACCTAAAGCGCCTAATGGACCATTACCTGACGATATAAGGAATCCATCAGCTCCAAAGTACACGGTACCCAGGCGGTCCTTACGACTGTACAGTGGATGTTTTTGCAGCGATACGTTTAATCTGGCGAAGCGTTTTATTATGCGACGACCACTGAAACTGCTGCTACAGTGAATCGAATGGAACACTATAGTCGAAACTGATCATTGCGTTACGAAGGTCAGCTTGGAACTCCTTGTCTATTTTTAACCTTGTTCACTACAGGGATTGATCATACAATGAATATCGTTATCGTTAGAAAAATAACTTGACGAGTTCCACTTGTTTGTATTTCGATACCCTCTGCAAGTACGACATCCGTAAGAAAGACCGGGACAGATGGTAGGTAAATATCAAGAAATTACTTACTGGATATTTTTCTAACGTAGCAATGCATCGTACACACCAGCGTTCCTTAACATTTTGCCAATTGGCCCGACTTATACGTTTGTAATGGAACCACGACCCAAATTTGTATAATATATCTGTTTTTTGTGATTTTTTTTTTTTTAATCTTGTAGAACAGAATTTTTTATATATTAATGAAAACTGGTAATTTGACAATAATTTATATGTTAAAAAAAAAAATATTCATTACTTGTACAAATGAGAGCAATTCAAACGAATTTTGATTAATTTATTTACATTTTTTATTATTTAAATGAAATGCTAACGATTTTAAATAAAATAGGCTGTTTGAAAATTATAAAATTACTAAAATAGTTTGAATTATACTCGTTAAAAACTTCTTTAAATAAATATAAATCTCGCTCCCGAAAGCGGACCAGATCAGAGAATTAATGGATACCTTTTTTTATTAAATTTCTTGCTACATGTGATGATCTGACGATCATCACGTGTATGAGAATTGAATTTAGATGTTTCTAGAAAACTTAAATGAATGAATGTTTGATTATACAGTCTAGTTTGAAATTTAATTATGGAATATGATTGTTTTGTGGCCTTCGATGTTAAAAATACGGATAGTGATCACGTTTCCACGAAATGATCAATCGGTTAGATGAGAGGGCTACAAAGTAAAGTAGGTGAGCGAGATTGGAAGAATCCGAAGGCAACAGTAAAGTCGAGTAAACTCACAGATGGAAATATCTGCCGAGCCGTTTACATCATTGGCACCCTGGCAGATGCCAAACTTTACCTTCAGTAAAGCTCGTCATGACTAGGTAAAGAAGAGTTGGTGTGGCTATTGGGGTGGTCGCAAGGGGGGTATCTTCCCTTATCGGGGTAAGGATGAACCAAGGAATAAGTAAGGCGGATGTGGAGGCATAGCTTGTTTACTAATGGCAGAAAATATGGGATCAGTCGACGAAGAACTGATCCTGATCTCCAGAGTTTACCCAGATAATTGACCACTCACTATTGCTTTAAAGCGTTCCTGTGCTCGCGGGCATAGAGACCTTCGTTGAGTGTAATTACTGCAGAAGGAAGAACACCGCATAACACATTGTGTTTTAATGCGCCTGGTTCTTGCTGTACAGAGAAGCACGTTTAAGAGAATTCGACATGCTTATACCCTATAACATAATGGAGACTGTGCTGTGGACCGAATATATGTGGCACGCGGTGTCGAAGATGTTGGTGTGAATTATCCATTGAAAGATAGGGTCGAAGTTCAGGGGTGAATTCCCTTTAATTTTCCCTTGGATCTGTGTTCATATTCAAAGCAAGGTTTGTCTCCCAGAAGAAGTAACAGACAAAAAATTGATTCCATTTATAAAGTAAATTAATAAAAAAATCTTATTTTAATTAATTTTTTGAATAAATATCCTAAAATACAATACTGTTTATAGTGTTTTTAATCATATTTACTATTAGTTTAAGATAGTACTTTTGTAAAGGATTGAGTTTTATGGTATTTTTACGAATGTTTTAACAAATCTGTATAAACATTTTTTTTCCTTTTCTGAATTAATTAATTTCCCCGGGAATGGCTTTATTAAACTGTTATTTTACACCGTCTTTTGCAATGTCTCTTACAGCAATAATGCACTTAAAACTCATGAAGGACAGGGTGTACTATTCGCTTTCTCTGAGATTAACGATGTTTCATTATTTTGCTGATCGTTGTAATGATTAGATTGATATTATGTCAGTTTTATGCCCGAATATTAATTGTATTACGATGGACCTGACATGACGATGGATAAAATATATTCAATTTAGTGAAGAAGTCAACACGAATCGACTTCATTCCTCACTTTCCCAAGTAAACATGGCATGAATTACCTCTTGTTGTTCTTCAGGATCTTTATACCATAATCTTCAATAGCTTGTGTCTCGTTCCACAGATCACCTATAATCATTAACATATATTACCAAAAATAGATACATAAATAAAATGTTTTTAGTATTTGTTTACTGCGTATTTGTTTCAGTATTTTAGATATTGTTTTCACTTTTTATGTTTATGTGTTTTTTGTAAAATAAGGAACTTTTAATTAAATTTGTGTGATTAGTAGTATACGTAGATTATTGTAGTGGTGTACACACTTTCCAATTTAATCTTCGTCGTCGAAAGGTAATAAAACCGAATTATAGGGAAAGGTGTTTTTTATTTTGTTTTGCCACAGAATAACAGTTTGAAAAGAGGTTGTGGCATTTGTCGTATATTACTTCTAGTTTTACCCCTCTCCTATTGTAACATTTGTATTTTGTTTTAAATTGTGTTAAAAACCTGAACTGATCTTTCACAATTTTTTTCTTATACAGATTTTCATTCGATTACAAGGTAATAAAATTTAGAATTCATTTAAACAGTAAATTTAAACGTTCGATTAAAAAT
>JAAAKQ030036487.1:0-11999 GCA_010016005.3 Zanna intricata
TATCTGCGAATATCTCTGCTGAGTTGCAATCAGTTGATTTGTGATTGATTGTTTGTAATTGTTCTGGTTTGAAATAACTGTCATATCCACCTATATTAGTAAGATTCCTCCATAAAGCAGGTATTATTTTTGTAGCTGTGTGCTTTTTATGTAATGATTGTAAGGAAAACAATATTATTGATATTAACATTTGTAATGTGATATGAATTGCCATTATCACATTACTATTGAGTAACTACTATCACGTTACTATTGAGTAACAATGATAATAACAATATGATAAAATACTAATTACTATTGATGTGTTTATTTATTCACATAGTAACAACAAAGTTACTCCTTACTGTTACTAGAGAATAAATGTATTTTGTAGAATGTGAAAAATGTCAATAATAATAATATTATTATTTTAATTATTATAATTCATATTCGTTTTAATTATTTTTCTGAAAAAAGGAACTGTGTACTGAAAACTGATCAATAATATGTTTCATGTTTCCCATCTATGGTTTAGAATGCTCTTCCAGGTTCATTAGATATGGATTCATAATTATTGTAAGAAATTTGTACCTGGAGCTACACAAGCTATTTTTTAGAACTCAAGTTACTAGTTAGGTGACATCCATTTTTCTACTGTTAGACATGATCCAGATCCTACTAGATGTAGATTTTCAATGGGTGAAAACAGGCTTGCACATTTGGTGGTTTTTGAAGCTGTCTCAGTTGGATTGCTTTTATTGAAAGCTTCTCCATTCCTAGGCAGACTGCACCCCCCTACCTGAACAGGCAGTGTAACTTGGTGGAGCTGCTTCGCAGGCAGCTTGGAGTGAATGCAATATTGAAATTTAAGGTTATCTGCTATCTTAGAAAGTGACTGAGTCTTAGAGTGTCTTGCATCAAAATACAGGCCTTGACACTACAAAGTTGCTACTTTGTAGTGTTCTATTTTTATGGAGGCATGAATGAAAACACTTATGATCCTAGTTAACAATGGCTAATAGTTGAAGCAAAGAGTTCAACTAAATAAATTTAAATAAAATGTATAAATATATATACATATTTCACAGAAATTTTCATTTTGATGCAAGAATTCAAAATGCTCACTCCCATTAGATAAAAAAAAGAGCACCACATTGACATTGGCTCAAGACTGACTTCTTGGGGCATGGAGATCCTTTGCCAATCTACTGTGATGACTGAACTTTTGTCCCAGTGTTGTAGCCGTAAACCCAGCTTTCATCTCCCATTATGATCCTTTGCAAGAATATTTCATCTTCAACGTTTCTGTGAAAGTTTTTCCTAGTTTTATGCAAAATTTTATATTTTACTGTTACCTCTGAAAATTACACATTACAAAACTCACTACTTACACTTAAATTCAATGCTCTTTAATAAAAATAACATGAAAACAAAACAAGACAGCAACAATCCAAGAATATGCAGTTACAAAGTGGGTTATGTGGAACACAATGCAGCCAACCACATGTCATTAAATATCTCCGTTGGTGCATAATAAAATTTTTTGTTCATTTTCTGAACAGACCTTGTATATATTAAACTTTCATAAATATCAACAATTCACTTTATAAAAAACATCATCCTCTCAATATGTCTTTTCAAACCCCTTCCCCAAAAAAATTACTTAAAAATTTAATGAAATCAATCCCTTAATATGTTAACATAATATTTTTTACCTGATTGCTGTTATTCCAGTTTTTAGAATATAGTTTATAAGCTGCCAGTTCATAATTTTATTTACAACTTATTTAAACTTTATAAACAACTGGAAAATTTAAATAAACACTACAGAACCTACAGAATTAAAACGAGTTTTAACTGTTGTCAATAAAGTTCTAATACTAAACGAGGTCAACATATTAATGAATACTGTACATAAGTACTGCTTTATTTATAAGGTGCTGCAATTTAAACCAAACTACAGACACAAAGATAAATTAAATTGTATGTTTATATTTTAGGGATTTTAGATAATGAATACAGTAATTTCTTATTTTTATATTGGAAATTGAGGTAAATGGATATATGATGACGTTTTAGATAAAGTAGAACACTATAACCTAGTAAATATAGATTACAGTATTAAAATTCCTTACTATCTAATACTGTAATTTTCAAAAAATAGATTACATACTCAAAAAGTCAATTAATTCTTCACAATAATAATTATGGTATAATAAGATTGGTCAAGGACATCAAACCAATTAGTCAGGTAATTAAATAAAAATAATACAGAAGTAGTATACCAAATTAAAAATACATTACTGTTTAACAGCAAAGATTAATATTCAGTTATAAAGTTAATAAACTAGTTATTTTTTTTTTTTTAATACAATCTAGTTGTGCTGGGATATTGTAAATCAGCATATAGTTTTAAATATAAATTCATAATTTCAACTAATTCAAAAGATCACCACCATCCTATGACAGATAACTTATAAAATAATATTTAAAATTATGGATTCAAAAACAACTAGCCTATGAGAGATGACAAAATAACTAATCTTACAACATTTACATTTCATAACAAAACCTGAAATAAATTATTAATTCAAACTCTACAATCTGTTTTTTACTGAATAACTTAAAAAGAACATAGTAATGACATACATAAAATGATGTAAAAATAAATCACAACTGCTCACAGTACAAATTAAAAATGGCATTTGTGTGGTAGTATTATAATAAATAATTTTTTAGCAAAAATTATTAAAATATTTTAAACAGCTTTTGTTTTTAATCCTCTTAATCACAGATTGTAATTATAATCATTATTCTTACACAAATCAGTTATTAGAGTTAACGACATTCATCATGATCAAGAATTATATAAAAACAATATGTTTATTATTCACATGGACGATTGGTTTTTCCTAGACACAGCTCACTCAACCACTCCTAGTGAAGACATTAATTAAATGTCACTGAATACTTTCTTAATTTTGCAGTAAAATAAAAGTTTATTTTAAATATTATTATTTGTATGATCAATTTATTTTTTTCTTGTATTTTTATAGCAAGATTCTACTTCATATGGTAAATTCAATAAAAAAATACAAAGTCTGCTCAGAAAATAACAAACTTTATTTTTTAAATTTTACAGATTATTGATCTCAGTACCCTTCAAAGAACTTTCCTTCCCTATTCACACACTTCCCAGCAGTTTTTCCAGTCCATGAAGCACTCCTGGATAGTTTTATTTGAAATGACCTTTAAGGTCTGTGACAAATTTGCTTTAATGTTATCTATAGTCTCAAAACAGCATCCTTTCATCACAGATTTTAATTACAGAAATAAGAAAAAATATCGCAACGAGACAGGACTTGTGAGTAGCGAGGCTGAGGGGAGACAGTTATCTGATTTTTGGCACAAAACTGACAAACTGAAAAATCTGTGTGCGAGGACACATTATCATGAAGGAACGATGAGTTGACTCGCCACAACTATTGGTCTCTTTTTGCAGATTATTTTTATGAAACCATTATAAAATGCATTGATAGTACACACTGTTTACTGTTTCAACTTGACGCAAGAATTCAAATTGCTCAATTCTATTAAAATCGAAAAATAAAGAGCGTCACTTTGACATTGGATCGAGACTGATGTGCTTTCTAGAGGCATGAAGATCCTTTGTCAATCCATTGTGATGATAATTTTTGTCTCGATGTTGTAGCTGTAAACCAGCTTTTGTCTCCCGTTATGATCCTTTGCATGAATTTTCATTGTCATCAGCTATTTTCAAGAAAATACTGACAAACATCCACTTAATATTCTTTCTGCTGTTTGGTCAAAAAACAAAGAACAAACTTTTCTGCAATTCTATGCATGTTCAATTTTTCTGACAGCCAATCGGTGATTTGCATCCACTAGATTGTTGACTTCTGAATGCAGGTGTCATCAGTTGAGTCAAAGGCCTTCCTGGTCGAGGATCAACTTTAATCAACTTCGACCACTTTCAAATTGTGAAAACCATTTATAACATTGCGTAAGACCTACAGCATCATCTCTGTAAGCTTGTTTCAAAAGTGGAAATGTTTCTGAGAAAGTTTTCCCTAGTTTTATACAGAATGTTATATCACTGCTCCCAAAAATTGAACATTACAAAAATTGCTACTAACAGTTAAACACTTTATATTCAAATAACATTAACATGAAAACTAAATGAGATATCAATAATCTAAGAATATGCTGTTACAGAGGAGCCTAGAATGTACACCGCATCTTGCGCATCGCAAGTCACTAAATGTCTCCGCTGGCAGAGATAATTACAAATGTTTGCTTATTTTCTAAACAGATCTTATATAGTGTTAATTGTAGATAATTTTTATTTTAAAAATTGCTACAAGGAAATTTTTAACTGTATTAATTTAATAACACTGTATTTATACTTTATGTTCGTTATAACATAAATTGATGGTTATAGATATCTACAAGAATATATTCTTATCTTTCCTTTTTTACATCATCAGTCACAGTCACTTGAATGGTTTTTTCATTATGCAAATTTATTTCATTCTATATGAACATCTAAATTCAGCTATGTACTGCAATTCAATTACTTTTTAGATATATTAGTTTTCTTTCATTTATCTTAGAATCTCCTCATTTCAAATTTAAATGCATATCATTTTTTAATATTCTTCTATAAAGTGTTTACAGAGTCATGCAACTTAATATTACACAGAATTTACCCTTATTACATGGTTGGACATAAGGCACACAATTTGCCCACCCATCGCCTTTGTCTAGTTTAAAGGTAGTTTGATTGTATAAATCAAAAGTTAATCTCTGTGGCAGAGTGGTAGCATCTTAGCCTTCCATCTGGAAGTCCCAGGTTTGAATCCTGGTCAGGCATGGCATTTTGCGTAAGCTATAAAATTTCATTTCCATATTCCATACATCAATTTCATGCTTATCCGGTGATATCAAGTAAAAAAAAAAAATAATAAATAAATAAAAATAAAGATCAAAATGCAATGATAAAAAAATACAATTAGTATTCTTATAGAAATCAGTAGTATTAAAACCATGTCATATTTAGAATGTTAGAATAATTTTCCTGTTACGGCAAATAAATAAAAGCAGCACCTACTATTTCTCACATAATGTTAAAATTCTTGAAAAAGATGCAATAATTGACCTAACATAATATTTGTATGTTAATTTTGCATGATTATACTTTGTAAAAAAAATTTTGTTATAAAATTACCGATAAAATTATTCTAGTAATTTTTTTTAACTTAACTTTCTCATAGTGTTCACAAGGCTAAAAAGACTAATTTATGATTATTCAAGACAATACATGAGTAAAGAGAAATGACTAGTAGATCACCGTACATTCTTCACATTAACAATTTTCAGAAAATCGGGATTCTCTAAAAACTGTTTACAAATTGCAATTAAAAAAAAAAAAAAAATATATAGTTGTATCCAATATTTTTTTTATAAAAACATTAAATGCTGAACATTATCAAGTAGTTATTACAAATTTTGTTAGTCTCATTAAAAACTGCAGGAAGAATACAGATTACAAAATAAGATACACTACATAGAGCACACTGCAAATTCATAATAATGATATTATAGAAATTTTTTCACCAACCACAAGTTACAGTGTTGATGTTCTCCAGAACTCTTCCATTCCTAGATTTGTATTTGTAGCATCAACTCAGGAGAAAATGTTTTCAAAAATAACCCACATACATTGATCAAGTTGAAAAATATATATTCATTATCATTACAAACAGGAAGAAATCCATGTTGATTCTTGCATTAATGATTAAAATACATATTATTACCATTATTTAGAGAAATAAGTGAAAAATTACTTAAGTTTGAATTACTGCTCTTTTAGTTTATTTTATCATACAAATAAATAAATTTTTTGGCAATAAATGAATCGTTTGAGTTCATAAGAACCTAATAACACCAAATTTTAAAGAATTTTCTTTTTGTGCTATAGAAATAGCAGGAATTTCGATAGTTAAAATAAAAATGCTGTGTTGCAAACAAAAAATAATTTTTCTTGAATCTATGTCATTTCTAAGTAATTCATTTTTAATTTCAGCAAAAAAGACATTACAATAAGTAGACCACTATATCCTAATTTTTCTTTATCATTTGATTCTTAAATTTTTCATTAAATACTTAAAGCTCACATTAAAAAACAAATGATGTCTACATATTTAATCTCATTGCTTTCCGTACTAGAACTTACTGCATTTTATATATATATAAAATATATTTTTATTATATATATTCTTTTATAAAATCAAAAAAATTTCACAATATTTAAAAAAATTACATTGCGTAATTTTATCATAATATAATGAACAAAAGAGTATTACAAAATCAATACTAGTGTAAACCTCAATTGACATACTGGTACGCAATATGACAAACAAATCCGAATAAATACAATTACTAATTACTTTTCAGTTGAACTTGATCAAATAGTATCACTGTATAGGTGTTTTTAACACGTAATTGACTGATAATGTTGGCAACCTATCAGCAATTTTATATACATTTAAAAAACAAACACCCATAAACCAACACCAATAATAATGTAGATTATAATAGGATAATTTTTTTTTCTTTACTTTTGTGAGATGCATCTATATCAACTCCTTTTGATGTTATTGTGTGATACGAGAATTGAAAATTTGTAGTATATAAAAAATATCATGCCTGACCAGGATTTACACCCAGGACTTCTGGATGAGAAACTGAAACACTACTATTCTGTCACTGACATTGGCAGTATTACCATTATTAATAAATAATATAAAAAATAATCAAATATAAAATATAATTTGATAACTAATGAATAGTTACATAAAATAACTAAAAAAAAAGAAGAAAAACAAGTAATAAACGCTTATTGTTTGTCATCTTGTCAAACAACTACACTTTATTGTTCTACTTTTTGCTTCATTTAATTCAGTTATAGTTCAGCAAATAAATCTATTTAAAAAAATACTTGTCAATTCACACCTGACCTTATTTTCAGGTTAAAAGAAATTAATTCATTAAGCTGTATGTACGTTTTTTCATATTAAAAAAAAATAGATTTCTTTCTATTGTACTGAAACAAGTTTTACTAAAAATCAGTAATGAACAATCAACATCAATTTAAAACTAATTAGTAGAAGACATATTAACCTTTAAATGAAATGTTGCGCAACAATTTAAGACTGTAATACCCTAGCTGCTAGTTAACTACTAAACAAAAACAATCTGTTCATGTTGAGAAGGACATGATCTGCAGATATTGTAGTTTAGGAAATAGAAAAATTCTAACTATAATATATATATATATATATACATACACACATGTCATCTTCTTTGTTTATTCAAGACAAAAGATTTTTAAATCTTTAAGTGCAAAAAAAGTCTGTAACAAATTAAATGATTAAACTGTACTTTGACACGAACATACAGTACTAAAGTAGTACTTCAGTACTACTTTTGTTGTAACTTAATGACACTACTGTTAGTCTAAAAGGATGATACTTGACATATATATGAATCCCTTGAAGATCCACCCATGTACGTGCAAACATGAAAAGAATCTGAAATGTTAAACAACATTTCAGTAAAGTCACTCAAAATGAGTTTTTTCAAAACCATTCTTTCTTCTTTCAATATTCTAAATGGTAAAAACATTCCAAATTTATTTTTACTTTTTATCAATAACATTTAAAAATTATGGAAACATGAGTTTATTTTCAATACAAATGATTTTAAATTTGAAAAAAGATACAACCAATTTTTCAATTACACACACACACACACACACACACACACCCACTTGTGCAAATTAATGTGAACAAGAGTATATTTTCAAAAATAATCAAATTTATCAGATATAAAAAGCGTACAGTGTTTATTACAGTATTTAATATATCCTCCTCCCTTTAGGCTAGGTGTAGGGTGGGAAGGGCAGCCTCTTAGAGGAGGAACTTCCCACAAGTTGAGGCTTCCCACAAGCAGGGAGTCGCTGCACTCCAAGGATACCAAGAGGACCCCAAAGGAGGGCTCCACTGCAGGAGCCCAAACAGAAAGGGTAGCAGGCAGAAGTAATCTGCTGTCACGACACCCAGGGTTGGGTAGGGGGAGGTATTTTGGTGGGTGAGGGCCCCAAACTGTCATCTGTGCGGGCAGATGTCAGCTGGTAGAGCTTTTTCCTCCTCCTATGCAAAATAAATTTAAAAAAATATATATAAATCCTCCTCGCTCTTCAATAACCATTTCAATTCTTCTAAGTTTTTAAAATATTTCTTTAATTTCTTGATTGTGAAACAACACTTTTATTACAGCACAAATCATTTTTTGCAAGCCTTTTTCTTCACAATTGCCTACAAATTTTCAATTGGGTTCTGATCTGGTGAATTTCCAGGCCAGATTAAACACTGAATCCCCTTTGAGATATGAAAAGTAACTTTCTTTGATGAGTAGTAGCAGGCCAAATCTTATTGAAAAACAAAATTTTTGACTCCAAGTACTATTTTCCTACAACGGGATTTATATTTCACTGTTGATCATCCCAGAGATGGGTGCTAAATTTTTAGGTACCAGTTTTAGATTGATAAAACAGTCTTCTTCCTTTTTTCGCTATGATTTATACTAAAACAAAGTCCTCATTTTTAATTTCCAAATCAAATCCTTTTTCCAAATATTAAATCTTCTAATTGGTCTCTTTTATTCATCTCAATTAAATTATCTAAACTATCATCACTCATTTTCAGTGGTAGGGTGTCAATTCCATCAGGATTATCAGAATCTTCATTGTTCATAATCTGTCTTTTCTTTGAGGATTTCTTCAAAGCTATCTTTTCATCTTCTTTTTTTATTTTCCTTCTTTAGATTGCTCAATTTCATTTTTTTTGATGGTAACTATCAGTATTCTCGTGTTGCCTTTTTTCTTCCTTTATTACTTTTTATTGATTTAGCCTTTGGGAAAGGCCCAATCACTTCTGGAGATACTAAAATAATTCCTTGAGATTTTTCATGACCATTAACAGTTGCAGGCATTCCATCATTCAGTGGACCATATTGCTGTAGTGTGCTAGGCCCTGCTACTGCACTGGATTGAGATCCCTATCCATCTTTGTGAAGTGGTCGATCTGTTGCATGAGAAGATAAATATTCTTCCTCTTCAAAATTATTTTCATTGAGAAGGTAGACGAATCCACTTGCAAGAAGTTTTTCTGTACTAAATGCCTTGTTCAAGTCTGTATTAATCAAACCGGCAAGGTCATATATAGTAACTGACCTTCCGGAGTTCTAGATCGTTCATTCATTAAGGGCAGCATTATAAAATTGTCTGTATGGTCCAAAAACTCCAGAATCAAGAGGTTGAAGTTTGTGATGTGTGGGGGACAACTTCAACATGATGACTCCCATTTTCCTTGGCCACAGTAATTGCTTCAGCTGAGTTATTCGTCTTGTGGTTATCGATAATAAGGAGAGCTGGATTATTTAGAGATAGTCTGACATACTGAATGAAGTGTTTGAGGTATTGTACAAACTTTCAATGGACAGTCCTGATCATGCCCATCGGTGCTCCTATGATCATATGTTCCCTGAAATTTACCCTCAGAAAAATCAACACTGTAGGAGGATGGTTTCCAATAGCAATAATGCAGCTATCATTGTGATATTTTAATGCCCCACTCAGCTAATGTTGCTGAACCAAGCTGATTTGTTTTTTTGTCACATATAATATTTGAAGGCTTGTGAACTGTAGAATTTCCTGTTTCATCCAAATTATAAATTATATTAGGTAGAAATTTATATTTTTCCATAACATTAAATCCATAGTGAAACTTTGAAGCGTACTTCAAATATTTCACCGACAAAGTTTCTTGTTCATTTGAAAATACTTTTGTAGTATCAATATTAGATGTATAAATGAACAGTGCATCAGCAGATCTAGAAAGTTTTGTATTTATTCAAATGTATTTCCAAAGTAGTATTTGAAACATTGTGTTTCTTGGTAGCTGTCCTAATATCCATCTGGTTCGGCAGCACATCATTTGCTGCTTTATCAAGTGCTATTATGTTCACTGGCTTCCAGAGGCTCATATATGTTACTTTAATCCAAAATTTGGTCAACCCAAGGTATAATACTGGGACATGACCGAAAGTAGAACAAAAGCAGTTATTTTACAAATGGCCTCATGGTCCCTTTATATGTTAGGCTTTTTGACGTTATTATATACTATTAGATAGAGAAGAAACTAATTACAATAAACTATTTAATTATAAAACTAATTTTACCTGTATGATTTTTTTCAGCTTGTTATTTATGTACTGCTCACCAATATATAAAATCAAATATATAAATCAAGAAACTCAATCAAAAATATTTATTTTTAACAATGAAAAACTAAAATTATTTTTTTTTTACAAAAATTACTTAACATTACTTAATGAAGTAAAACAATATTCACACAACTCCTAGTGGCAAATCAGATAACTAAAAACACTAACTCTACTGTTTTCTGCTCAGATAGCAGCACAAAGCAGACTGAAGGAACAACACTTTCCCCTATTGTACGGAAAAAACACAAAAATAACTTATAAAACCAACACTGAAATATATTTACGTCCAACAGAAGTAATCAGTAAAAATATTTGTAAATTAAACTAAATTAAGATTATTAAAATACAAATAAAAATTAAATATACTCCCATTTTTAAGTTGAATAATTTGATTAGAATAAATTTCTATCAAAGAAATAAATGAAAAAACAAAATTGAAGTAATAAACGAAAAAATTGTTTAGTTAAACGAAAAAAACTATTAAACAATGAATTTTAAAACTACAATAAAAAAACTTTCATTATTAAAAATTATATATTATTTATGAAGAAAAAATAAAATTAAATCAGAATTTTCCATGTACTGTTCTTTGAAGCTACAGTTAAAAGTATAAGTAGTCTTTTCCGGGAATGATTCAAAATAATGTAATTTTATAATGAACAGCGAACGATTTTAATACAAAATAGATTACATAAATAAAAGCACGAATTGTGTGCAATAATAATGTGAAAGTGTCTAAATAATAATATTATTGTTATTAAAATAATAATTTTAAATTTAATAAATTAAACAATATTAAAATTAATTTTATCAATGTTTACAAACAATTTATAATGTAAACATACATAGATTTATAAACATTTTTCTACATAAAATTGATATCGATTAAAAAAAAAATATCAGTTCTAAATGGAAGTAAAACAAATCATAAAGTGATCTTTAACGGAGATAAAGCTGACCAAATCTTTATCGATTTACACAAATATACGATTTTATAAATATAACTATGGTAAAGGAAAACGAAATGGATTTAATAACACAAATGTTACTTTTAACACAATTATAATAACGATTACGAAAGTTTTAACAATTTATGACTGATCACGATAAAGCTAGCTGCTTATACTTAAAATATGTAATCAACCCACTTTTTGGTCGTGAACCCGACAAAAGGATCATGTAACCATTGAAAACAATCAATTTCATCACTGCTACAGTTGCGCTTTACAGCAGCAATTATAAAATGGCTGTAAATTATATGTGAATTAACACCTAGTAGAATACAAAATTACATGACAGAATTAATCGAAAAACATGAACGAAATATTAAATTTAAATGAATAAAAACATGTGTTTAATAAAAATACGATCTTTTTCATTCTTTCTATTTTTTTTTTCTCTCTCTAATATGATAGAGAGAAGTGCATGAGAGATTTGTAAATTAATGTCACACACATACAAATTTATTTAAATAAAAAAATATAAAATGTTTATACTCTGATTTATTTTAGTTAAATTAGTATTATTTTAAATAATTTGAAAATTAATTTTTACTTAAATTATGACCGTTAACATAAACAAAAAAAAAAAACTGAGGAGTTCCAATCTAGAAACTAAAATTATAGTTTCTATGAGAATAATTTTTTAAGTAG
>JAAAKQ030036509.1:0-10811 GCA_010016005.3 Zanna intricata
GTTGATGATACCGCTGTGTGGAACAAGCAATTGATCCCAGACCTTGAGAGGTGGCTGAGATGTGCGTACAACGAAAGCGGCTATTACCTCACGTAAGCATTCACGGGGCATGGATGTTTTTACTCCTATATCCACAGGTTCAGACTGAGTAACTCCCTCGTGCCCGTATTGTGGGGAGGATGACACACCCGAGCACGTTATTTTCTGGTGTTCAAGATGGGAAAATTTGCGAAGGACGACCCAGATAGGAGGTTTGACGCCCGACTCCTTGGTGGTATATGCTGTCCTCCAGGGTGTCCTGGAATGAAATTGAACGCGTGATCGCAGAAATTTTAAGAAATAAGGAGATGCGGGATAGGCAGCTGGGTTTCTGAGGTGACCCCTGGGGAAGGGGGGGGTTGGACAGCCCCATTCGGGAGGGGCGGCATGCTTAGGTGTGTCGCTTCGATGACCGATTGGGGACTCCACGTGACTCAACTCTGGGGGTTTTCCCTGGATCGGAACATCGTGCTGGTTAAGAACATAATTACGAGGAAGAATTAAAAAAAAAAGAGAAAAAAAAAAAGAAGAAAGAAAAAAAAGAATTTTTTGTTTATTTTAAATAAAGTTGATAACCTTGTTCTTATCCTGAGTTACCCCACTGCAGTGAGTTGTTCCTCTCCGGGTTGTGCCATACTTCATTGGAGGTCCGACCCGGAGGGGATAAAAAAAAAAAGAGGTATGTAGTTTTTATGAATTAAACACATTCCCAAATTTCCGTTCATATATATATATATATATACATACATACACACAAGAATATATTTATCTTTTCATATTTCTATGTTTTCATTATGGGGCTGATTTCACAAACTTATTTTTGGGTTTTTAAAATTTCATTTAATGTAAAAAAACAAAACATATTAAAGATTTATACCTTTGTAAAATATTTGTTTGTATGATAAATCTGTTTATCATCTATCATTTATTTTGTATGATAAATAATGTGTATGATAAATCATACAAGTTATTTAATTTTTTTTCTAAATAAATTTTTTCTGCTGTTGTATAATAATATAGTTGGATAAAAAAGTTTTTATAAACCATGATGCACTAATCATATTGTTATATATAATTACAAAAGTTCAAATATATTTTGAAAAATATAATTAAATTAGTTAATTTTATGATGTTCATTTGATTAACATAAAACTAACTGTCGTAAACCTTAGTCATTTTTTTGGAACCAAAGAACTCATAAATCAAAAAACTTATTGATTTTTAAGAAATCAATGAACTCAAGTACAAAATGTTTTTGTAAAGGGTTATCAATACATCATATTTTAAATGACTGTCATAGTTAATTCAAAACGTGATTTTTTATTATATTCTACAACAATTTTAAATTTGTAATTAGTTTCATCAAAAACCTGTTTTAAAGTTACTTTTGATTATGAAAGTAAAACACCTTGTGTTTTATTAGCAACTTCTTTCTCTAAAATTCATTGTATCTGATAAAAAAATTAAACGCACTACACAGCGTATTTATTTTACTTGAGTACTGCATATTTCCTACAGAGGAAAACCTCTCTCTGGTGCTAAAAGATTTCTTACTTTCTGCACTTTTTAACATTACACAATGTAGACATATAAAGATTTCTAATTTTCCTTTAATGACAATTGAGAATATATATGATGTATTTCCTGCATACATAATCTAATGTGATTGCATTTGATTTAAGTAAACAAAAACTGTTATAGAACAATTATTGATAACTGTTATAGAATTAAACTAAATAACATGTCACCAATCCACTCATCATTTTAAAGTTTCCAGCTGTAAAAAGAAAAAAGTACTTAAATTAGAAAGAACTAAAAAAAGCAATAAATATCTGGAGTTACATTTTTTTGAAATGAGCTAAGTTAAGTTGTTTGGTGGTTGGGTTTCAATTAACCACACTTCTCAGTAGTAGTCAACCTGAGATTGTACAAGACTACATTTCATTCACATCATCCTCATTTATCCTCTGAAGTAATACCTTGCGGTAGTTCCAGAGACTAAACAGAAAAAGAAAGAAGTTAAGTTGTTTACATATCTGATTATTTGTCACCATATAAATATTCTTCAAACAACATTTGAGCCAATAAAACTCAAAAAAGGAGAAAGTTGAAGAGTTCACAGACTTAAAAACAAATGCTTCATGGAATATTATGCCATTCACAGCAGCTAGGAAAAAAAGAAAATTAAGAGTATGTAAGAGTCCTTTGAATAATTTTTTTGTATCAAGTCCAGTATTACATAAGCAGACTTGGTGACAACGCATACTACTGACTCAAATTATTCATTCTAAAAGTTTAGTATATTGTACTGGAGTATAAAAAATTTTCCAACATATTACCAATGGGTAATGATCAAGGAAGAGTAATTAATCGATTTGAATTTGCTTATCTTAACTAGACTTGGTTGGAAAGTGGTCTCTCAGTACAATATCTCTATTTAATATTGCAAGGTTGTGAATAGATAATGATGCAAAAAAAAAGGAGAGGTCATCAGAGTGAATTATTGTTTTTATAAAAAATGGAATCATTTGAGAAATAATGTGTTCATAGTAACTGAATAATTATTAACTTGGTATAATAATGATATTAACCAGTATTTATATTAAACTGGACTCTTATAGAAATTTGTTATGTTTTACAAGTGGTTGTAGAGGGTTTGTTGATTCGGTTTTTGACTTTTGTATGTATTTCAGGAGGACATTAATTGCAGGGTCATATAACCATGAGTCAGATGAGATTTATGAGGATACACTATTGAGGTCTATAAGCAGCTCACAAGATCAAATCAAGGTTAGTATAGGACAGATTATCAGGTGATGGAAAAATGTTGATTTTCTATTTTAAACTGGAGTATAAATGATATAAATGGAAATTTTACATTTACATTTTTGTAGAGGGAGGAGTGTTATGGATTTGATATGGAGTAATGTATAAAGGTTTGGAGTTTGTTAGTGGGATTTGTGGTTTCAACATATGCTCTACACAAGGTAGATGATCCAACAGTAGAGCAGATACAAATAATTATTGCAAATAATAACCCTAAAGAGGTGATTATGGATACATGTAAGTCGTGGGGAGGAGCACAGAGATCATTAGAAATTCTTAAATGGAATAATAAGTTGGAAATCTATAGGAATATTTTTGTTAATGTAGATCTTTTACCTGATGAACCTCCTGATAAAATGTCTGAAAACTTAAAATGGGAAATAAATTTGGCTGCTAAGAACAATAATATGTTGTTCAATTATTGTAGCTAAAGTAAATAATAAATCTTGGTTTGACAGTGACTCTAAAGAAGTAAGGTTAAACATGAAAAGTAGGTTATGGAAAAGCAGGAATTACAACGGTAATATCTACAAAGCATTTATTGTTTTAAAAAACTGGAGAAAAATCATACTAATTGTTAAAAAGTCATATTATGTGAAATGTAATGAAGTCTTGTGCAATCAGAAAAATTGTAAAGTATCTTGGCATATTATTCATCTGAATAAAGATAAATGTTTATTTCTATCATCGATTATAATTTACTTATTTAAAAATAATAAAAAATTGTTTTCCATATTTGTTCACCTGATAAAAGCATTTCAGAATTGAGAAAAGAAAAACTGAGAAAAGCACTGTCAATTTGGTTTTAAGCTTTTAGTTATGGTATTAGTATAAAATTAATTAAAATTATTAGAAGTGTGTACAATAAAATCCAAACTACTGCTAAGCTAATAATGATATAATAATAATCATTATTATATCATTATATAATGATGTAATGATGCTAAGCTAGTAATGCGTAATATCAAGGGGGTTTTCAACCAAGGTTTTTCCCAAGATCCCATTTCAATTTTGCTTTTTTTAATATTCAACAATGGTATTAGGATGTTGTGAACTGTCAATCTATCATAAACAAAGTGTATCAATATTACTATTTGCTGATAATCATGTTCTGCTCTCTGTTTCTTTTAATGAAAACTAAAAAAAAAACCATAAAAGTCTTGAGGTTTGTTATGGGGAAAATTATTTAGAAGTTAATGTTAAAAACTAAAGTTAGATTTTTAGGAAAGTTGGTAAAAAAAAATATATCCTTACACTTTCTCTACAGAGGTGGAAAAATATTGGTTTCTAATGTTTACACCTAGTTGGGCAGATCCTTTTCTACTTCAGCTTTATTTTATCAGGCTAGTAAAGATATGATTTATAAGATAAGCATAGCGAAACAAGCTGTTAATAGGTTTTTGTATCAAATTAAATGTGATGAATGACCAACTATTGTAAGATTATTTAATGCATTGATCAGGTCTATGCTGATGTATGGGCATGAAGTCTGGGCTATTAGATATCTGATTGGAATTGAAATTATTCAAACAAGATTATTTAAGTCACTATTCCTGTGGCCAAGTTGCACTTCTCATTGTATGATAAGATGAAAATTAGAGCTGATTAAAATAAGGGATAATTAATTAAAGGCAGTGTAAATTGGTAGAACAAATTATTGTGCATGCCTCATAATAGGTTACAAAAAATGGTTACAATAAATAGTTGATTGGCAGTGATGTGATTAGTAAGTACAATTAATGTTTACAATTAAGGTTCATCTTAGGTTTGGTTTTTAGTGGATATGGTTGGAATAGGACATGACCAAATTAATGGAATACAAGATTTTAATTTTAAAGAATGGGAAGCTAAATTACTGAAAAGACAGTACAAATAGGATTTATTTTTCTAGTTACAATCCTCTATATATTTACACTGTAAATAATAACATTAATAACAACGTTTGGGTAGAAGGCTATGTTACTATGCATATTGGGATGAAAAGAATTGAATAACCAGTTGTGTCAATAATCCAAATGAGAAGGTACGCTTTGATTTCGTAAATATATCAAATATTTCTAACTGTTTGTATTGTATTAACTTATTTTGTACAACAGTGCTTTTTTTTTTTTTAAGATGCAGGTACATTAAAGTACAGTAATTCTGGTATATCCCTGATCATTGATTTAATGATTCTTACTGTATTTTGGTAACTTGATTGTAATTATTATATAATTGAGATTGAGATTTGTGCAAGTAATTTAATTAGTCTAATTTATGTTTGTGTGTGATGGAAATTTTTTTAAATTTGATCATCAAACTATATAAGTTTTCAAGTTGGAAACAGTTAATAAAAAATAACTTTAAAAAAATTAACTAAAACATGTACATCTCGAGTTTCCCCCCCCTCCAAAAGGAATAACGCCCGCCAAGTGACATTACCGGTTGTCACACTACCCCCTCCGTTCCTAGCCCTGAAGGGCTTTACCGGAGGTCGTCTTTTCTACTTGGTCTGATAACGCCACAGTCATCAACCGACCTCAGGGAGATGCCACCGATACCAATGCCCTGAGGGACATTCACATCGGCAATTAAACTTGCAAAGTTTTGCTTGATGTCCGATGTCTTCTGCAAAGACATCAGTTTATCAGCAACGATGCTTTTTACCATCGTTAATCCATCGTCACGTACCATGATGGTAAAAACTTGCGTTTTTACCATCATGCCACGCCAGCTTATAGGAAGGAGTGCACTTATCAATTTATTATGTCCTCGAGGACCCCAGATCTGGCACCAACTTTGTGATCCGCTTAGACGGTATGAAGCTGATCACAACTTGAAACAAATTCCCTATCTTTCTTACAGGGTGCACTCCGTTTCTAACAAGTTTACAAACACAAACTATGATTGACAAACGCTTGACTAACTTGACAAACGCTCGGAAGCATGGGAGATATACTCCTGAGTGCGACCTCCATTCATACCAAAAACAAAACTAACCAAACTTACGGTGCCAAAGTGCCTACCTCTTGTCAATCAGCTGCTCCAGCATGCCCTATCCACCTGGGATTCTACTCTATACCCCCTCAGCAGATCTGCACAGAGCCAAAAAACAGAGGAAGTCAGCCACAATTGTCCACTCACTGCGGATCTTCCAGTTGATCCGCAGATCCAGAAAAGAGTTTACTCTCTCAAATTCCCTAACAATTCTGCTACGTTCAGCCTCATACCGGGGTAAAATATGTACAAAGAATTGAAAAACTGGTACCAGAGGGTTTAGATGAGTCTTATTTTTTCCCTGGTCTAGTGTGGTTAATGCGAAATTGCAGATCAGCTGATTTTGAAGTCAAGAGTTGTAAGGTTCAAATCCTAGTAAAGATAGTTATTTTTATATGGATGTGAATACTAAATCGTGTATAGTGGTCTTCTTTGGTGGCTGGGTTTCAGTTAACCATGCTTCTTGGGAGTGGTCAACCTGAGACTGTACAAGTCTACACTTCATTCACATTCATAAATATCATCCTCTGATGTAATACCTTATGGTAGTTCCAGAGGCTAAACAGAAAAAGAGAGAGATCAGTCTTATTTAATTGTGATAAGCGTAAATGCAAGCTATGTTAATTCTCTCTATTAGCCTATTTTATTAAAGTACGTTGTATCTGGGCTAAAGGTGTTCAAAAGTAATGACCTATATTTAGAAAATTAGTTAAGTAGTCCCAATCGACAAAAAATATTTGTTCTGTATACTTTCAATGTCAGCGGAATACATAAGTGCAGGCAAGACAACTCACAATGCAGTTGTATACTGCGACCGTTTAATTTTGACAACTGGACATAGCTGCATAAATCATAAAATTACCCTTCTAAAACAAGGAGTATGCGTACATTTTTATCAAGAACAAAAACAGGTCAGCTACAAAGATGGTACTCAATTATTGATAAGAACTTTTCCACTTACATTCATTAAGGGTTTTATATAGCCTGCAACATAAAAAATTATGCTATTCCTTTGACTAGATAATAAAAATACTTTTTTGTAGACCTAGAAATAAATGACTTATATAAATATGAAGTAGTGAAATTTAATTTCATACCTTTTACGGATGGGCAGTAGCTCTTTCAGTAGTTGTTAAAGGTATAGGTAAGGAGGACTTAAACAGCCATATCAACATCACTCAATCTTCTGAATACTGCACAGCAGAAAGCAATGGGAAACTACAGCTATTTCTCTTCCAAGAAAATGTAACTCTTGCATTTTCATGTATTAAAGACAGAGGCGCCTTCCATGGTAAAAAATTCCCAACTTAAATTAATCAGTTCAGAGCTCCTGGTGGGGATTACTAAGGGAGGGACACTAGAAAATTAAATAATAACATTCTATGAGTCGGATCGTGAAATGGTAGAAGTCTATAAAAAGTTGGTTGGTTGGAAAATTTGAAGGGGGAAATGGTTAAGTTAAAGTAGATGTAGTAGGAATTAGCAAGATTCATTGGGAAGAAGAAAACGACTTTAGGTCAGATTATTTTTTGAATAATTAATTCAGCATCAAATTATGGAGTGGCAGGAGTAGTTTTATAATAAAGGTAAGAAGATAAGGAAGAGTGTAGTATAGAGTATTGGAAAAAGATTGATCGTTGGTAAAATAGACGGAGCATACAGGAAAGTTAAGGAAACATTTGTGGTACAAAAATAAAAATCTAATAATATGTTAAATAAAGATGGTACACTGATTTATAATACAAAAGAAAAGGTTGGTAGGTGAAATATATTGAAGAGTTATACAAAGGAAATGAATTAGACACTGGGGTGTTATGGAGGAAGAAGAGGAAGTTGAAGAGGATGAAAATAGAAATACATTAGTGATATCTGAATTTAATAGAGCATTAAAAGATTTGAATGGCAAAAAGGCTCCTGGGTTAGATGAGATATCTGCAGAATTAATTTTATAAGAACTTCCGTCGCTGCAGAGAAGACATCATTTATCTGTATGGCCGGAGGACGCCCCCTACCTGCTCTATATATCCGCATACGAGACAGGCTGATATCCCAGGCAGACGCCGTCAAATTCCTGAGAGTTTGGTTAGGTAGACGTTGTCTATTTTCAGTTTATGTCCGAAATACGGCGAACAAAGCAAGTATGGTAATTAAAGCAATCATTAGGCTTCTCGGGAATGTGTCTGGGCCGCGGGCCTCTAAACGAAAATTGTATAGCCACATGGCCAATTCTACGATGTTGTACGGTGTTGCGGCATGGTCGAAGGCATGGGGGGTTGAACGTTGGGTTCAACACATCGATACAACAATTAGCGAGGCATCGAATCGGAATCATCCAGAGACTGGACAAGCGCATGATGAACAGACGGTTGTTCACTGAGTGGCAGAATCGCACCTTTGGGAAGGTAACATACTTATTGACTCAGTTTCTAACTGGCCACGGCATGTTCCGAGCCTAATTGCAGGCCAGGGGGATGGCAAAGGATCCCAACTGCCTATACTGCGGTGAACTAGACACCTCGGAACACGTCGTGTTCACCTGACGTACGTGGGAAGTCGCCCATCGAGACTGTGAGAGGATCACCGGTACCTTGACGGTAGACAATATCGTTGCCTTAATGCTATCTGGAGTGGAAGGATATTCCGAGCAGTTGCAGACTACATTTCATTTGTTTTTCAACGTAAAATTCGAGAAGATAGTGCGGTGAGGGTATGAGGGACAGCCCTCTGCAGAGCTGCCGTTCGCCAGTGCTTTCACTGGTGGGCTTAGGGATGAGGCACGGGGACTCCCTCGCTTCCCTCTACCTGCCAGTGAGCTTCATCTTCGCCCGGAAGGGAACGCCTTTTACTAGAGTATTCTTGGCCGTCTGTTCCATGTCGTCGACTGCTGTATTCATTTGTTGGTGTTTCATCTTGTTTTGTTGGTTCTATGCTTACGTGTTTGTGTCTCTATTTCATGTGTGCACCTACCTATCTGTTGACTGTATGTTTCAGTCTATTACATCTAAATCTACCTGTGTATTAATTAATTTATTTATGCTTCTGTTTTTTTGTGTATATATTTGTATCTGTATTTCCTATGTACCTACTTCTGTGCCTCCTGTATATCTTGTTCTACTGCATCTGAAAATATTTATGTCATATCCTGTTGTGTTTCTTGTTTATATATTATGTGTATTTAAGTTCTTTACTTCCTATGTATCTAATACTGTGTCTCTTATATGTCCCGGTCTATTGCATCATACTTATGTTTACGTAATTATGTCTATAATGCCTTGTGTTTACAGTGTACCTCTTCCTATGTCTACTGTATGTCTTGGCCTTCATGTCATTATATGTTAATTGGTGGCTGGCTGCAAGGACGCCCGTATTTGTTGCTCCCGGATTGACTTTTGCTGAGATTGGGTACAGCGCCCTACGGAGCTGCCGTTCGTTGGTGCTTTCACGATGGGCGGTAGTAAGAAGGCATGGGGACTCCCACGTCCCAGCACCCACACTAAGATCTCAAAAGAACGAGTCCCAATGTGGTTTCCTGTGGAGAGCCACATTAGAGGCAAGGGCATAAAGACCGAGTTCCGGCCTCTGGGGTGGGGTCCTACGGTTGACTATGTTGGCTCTGATCCCTCGCTCCCGGGGTTTGAGGCAGGCAGAAGAAAGGATCCGAACCGGTTCCAATCTTCAATGTGGTCCGGCTAGGAGATGACTAAAAAAAATGCAGCAAATATGTTATTCAGCCATTTTTATTAGATCGAATTAGTTTTACCTCGAATAAACGATGCTCCAAAGAATTCAGTAAATTATATGCAATTCAGTTTTAAATAAAACACTATGATAAAAACAAAATCAAAACACATTCTATCAAATATTTCTCATAAATTATTAGTAGTATAATATATTCACTACATAGTGGATTAAACTTTCATTTGACAATTTGCCTATCGCGTAAAATTATTTTTTTTTATTTCAATGTTAGATAATTGTATTAATTCAACATGAACTCTACAGATAATTCCAGCTTCAGCTTTATACAAAAAATGAAATCAAAACACATTCTGTCAAGCTTCAGCAGAATGAATTAAAGCTGGAAACCGTTTATCTATATAATATCTTTATTACAAAAAAAGTTTTACTCGCAAATTTTTATAAATTTTTCATTCGATCATTTGCCCTCTACATAGTTTCATTTTTATTTCAATATAAGATAATTTTTATTAACTTCACATACACGTTAATTCTATGAAAAAAATTAAATCAAAACATTCTGTTAAACTTAAATTTTCAATCGATTATTTTCTTACGACTTAAAGCGTTCTTATATTGCAATATAAGACATTTTTTTCTATTTACAACTCTTTACCTAAGTATATTTATGGTGAGCTAATGTTTTTTGCAAACCATTTATAAACTAGATCTTAACGAAAGAGATGTGATGAACAAAATATATTACAACTTATATTTAAATATTAAATAGTATTTCTAATAGTTTTCGTATCTTACTGAATTCATCCTGTAGAATTCGTTGTAGTATAAAAACAGTATGTTTTGTATTAAAATGGGATCGCTGCAGAAAAAAATGCAATTGACTAAATAACCCGCAACGTTACTCGAGTTTTTCAATTAAAAACATAAGGGACTTTGACCATACTTGACCGTTCCGCAGAAAGGATTTCAGAGTAAATTATATTCTTATTTAAAAATAAATGAGAGCTGTTTAGACAAGTTTTTTTTTTATTATAGTATGTCTTTAGAATTCTTGTACATATTTTGTATATTCATTTAGGAATATACTTATAAATGCGGAAAAAATTAGATTCAAATAATTCTAACATGATATCTAATCCGAGCTGACACCGATTTTCTCACCTTTTCTAACTTTAGATATCATGAAAGTTCGTGTAATATATGAAATTCAAGCTATTCAAATGAAAAGTTAAAAGTGGAAATTAGTAATTCATAAAAAAGAAAATCAACAT
>JAAAKQ030036510.1:0-16931 GCA_010016005.3 Zanna intricata
TGGTAAAAACCGTAAAAAATCGAAGACGAAAATTGCACTTTTCTAGGCAATTTTCTAGTTTTTCTAAAACGTTTTCAAGCATATGTTTATTGGAAACGTTTTTCTTTTTTTAGATATAGAATCCGTTTTCGAGAGATTGCCGTGCAATTTTGATACACTCTGTATAATATAATATTTTTGTAATTATATCTTTTAAAGAAAAAGAGTTCTAAAAATAATAACATAAGATGAACTTTCTATTCTAAATATAGGTTAAATAATTAATTTTTTTTTTTTTTTTTTTTTTTTTACATCCTTGTACGAGTAGTACATGGTAGTTCATTTTGACTAGTTTCGGCATGATGTCTGTTCGTATGATGTTAGATACGAAAGTATCTCACATAACTCAAAAACGATTAGCCGTAGAATTTTGATTGATTTAAAGTTGATTGTTGGGTTGTTGAAAGATTTAGTTGTGCAACTCCCCGTTTGATTACAATCTACTTACCCAGAAGTGTCCGAAAGAGCCCAAAATCCAAAAAAAATTGGATTTTGGACTTTTCTGAACTGCAGTAATAAGCGTTCATTGAGAGCTTTTCAACGATATAAGTGGTACTTATTTTCATTGGTTCCAAAGTAATAGCCAAATAAAATTTCAATTAATGAAATATTTGGATCTTACAAGGGTACGTACACATCGGTTCGATTCAGACTTCATTACCTTTAATTTTTTTTTTAAATTAAATATATTGATTTATTAATAATTATATAATTGAAATAAGTTGTGTTTTTTATTATATAAAGTATATGTTTGTGTGAAATGTGGCTCTTTACAGTAAGCAAAACACGATTACTAGAAATGTAAAATTAATAGAAAGCTAAAGATTAAAAGCTTTTGAGATGTTGTATTAAAAGAGAATATTAAAAATTATTACGGTGAAAAATATCAAATGAAGGGATTTTAAGACAAATAGATAGCATAAAAATTTTTTAATGGAACCTTTTAAAGAGATTAATAACCTCATCGTATATAATCAGAAATACGAATTAATTTTGACATATGTGAAAAAGATAAAAACTATAATTGAAAGTAAAAGTTGGAATTTATAAAAAGATAAACAGATAAAATGATTTATAAACATATAAATGATAAGGTAGGAAAATATAATGGTTAGAAAATCAACACAAAACCGACTGAAATGGAGAAAAGCATCAAAAAACTCAAATGATTAATTATAAAAAGGAGTAGTTTTTTTATTTAAAAAAAAAAATGTATTTATTTGTATATATATATATATATATATATATATATATATATATATATATAAATAAAATATATTATATATTATAAATATCATATATTATATATATATGATAAAATTAAAACAAAGAACTTATAATAAAAATAACTTCTTTATGTAACATTCCTTGTCTATTCAATTCCGTAACCTTATCTATTGTATACGATCTAACGTGAATTATTCCATCCCTCTCGACTAAAATAATAACTATTTTGTAAATGGTATTGTCAATCTACAAAATATTAAATATCCTATGGTCGATTTAAGTGATTTCTCATAGTTTTCTTCACTAATCTGTAAAACTGTTGTACATGAGAATGCCAAGCTCAGCGAAGTTCAGCTAATATTTTAGCCTTACAAGTAAAATTTAATAACATTATTTACTACAGGGGTTGGCTATAACAGATTTAAAACACATAGAATATTTTTTTTTCTAAGATAATATTTCCAAAAAATATAGAGAGACGAACATAGTTAAATATGAAGGAGTACTGGTAGAAAAGGTAACAAAATGTAAAGTTGTGCTACAATTGGCACGTTTAGTGCCAATTGGCACTAAAGGCACTAAAATATATATGTATCACAGCTATTAAAAAGGATACTACAAAAATAAAAATTGACAAATGAATATTCAATTATAGTATCTCAATTCATTGCGGAAAACAATAGACAAGATATACAATTCATCAACAAATTTAACAACATATTTATGTCAGTTTACCATCAAATATGCTTTTTTTTTTTTTTTTTTTTTTTTTGAGCGAACAACATTAGACGTTATTATCAAATATGCTGTCCCGTGTGTCGGATAATAATTAATTATCTATAGTTATAATTTAACAAATACACGTACTAAGTAAGATATAACTTACATTCAATTCAAGTATTAAAAATCCATTTTTATCACTCAGAAGGCTTTTCAGACCACTCGGGTCCATCATCAGTTAATTGGAAATTGTAATCAATGAAATAACGAGATATTTGGTTACTAAGGTTAAGACACTTTTAATTGAAGTGTAAACCAGATGTTGAAACAGATGACAACGCAGACGTCAATGCCAACTTACATACTTCATCATGTTCGAAATGTATTTGGTGGTTTCAACTAAGTGGAAATCCTTGTTTCTCTAAAATTTAATATCTTTCCAAATATTTAAGCTTATATTTAAAGTTAAAAACTTTATACATTTCATTTACACTCATACATATCATCCTCTTTGAAGTAATACTTTATAGTGGTTCCGGAGGCTAAACAGAAAAAAAAAGAATATATTAAGATTATTTACTAAGCTTAAAATATTATGTCCATTCGTAATCAAGTAATCCACTATATTTGATAAAGATTTCTTATCACTTTTAAACGCTCTCAGATATTTCAAGAATCTCACCTTGAACGATCTATAAGTCTTTCCTATACATATATATGTATATATGGCTTCGCAGTCTATGCATATTCATTGAATATGATTTCAACGTAAATGTTGTAAATTTTATAAATGCCACACAAATTAAATTTTTCAAAGACATCGGTTGTATAGTAATTGTACGGACTGCGATGCCATTCATATAGGAAAGACTGATAGGTCGTTCAAGGAGAGATTCTAAGATTCTGAGGGCGTTTAAGAGTAATAAGAAATCTTTTTCAAATATGGCGGATCACTTGATTACGAATGGGCAAAAGATTACAAGATTAGTAAATAATCTTAGTATATTGAATGTTTTTAACTTTAAAAATAAGCTGAAGTATTTGGAAAAATATTTAATTTATAGACATAAGGATTTCAACTTAGTAATCCACTAATTTCGGATATGACGCATGACGTTCTATTTAAGTTGGTATTGACTTTTCCCGCATTAACATTTGTTTCAACATCTGGTTCATACTTTTAATTGGTCTTAACCTTAGTAACCAGATATCTGGTTTATTTTACTGATTATAACTTCTCATTAACTAATGATGAACCAGAGTGATCAGAAAAGGCTTTCTAAGTGAAAGAAATGGATTTTTAACATTCGAATTGAATGTAAGTTCTATCTTACCTTATATGTGTATCTGGTAGCTTATAACTATAGCTAATTAACATATTTATAATGTTGTAATATTATAAACTTGCTATTGTTGCCACAAAAAATTAAATAATTTATTTATAATGATGTATTATATACATATCACTGTTACAAAAATGTAAAATTTATATTAGACTTAAAAATATATGCCATATGTAAACCAAAGTGATGATGCAGCATAAATGTTACAAAACTTGCAATTCCAATATAAACTCAATAAATAATGTGATTAAATTGTCCTTATATATAAGTATGGGAACACAAAATCTATTCGTAAAATATTAATTTAATTTTTAAATATACTGATTTGCTTGCAGTAGCATATTTCATTTTAATGAAAAATATCCGATCTTTTTCGTTTGCTACTCAGTCAAACAAATCGATGAAAGTTTGAATATTTCACGTTTAGGTTCTCATCAGTTATTAGTTGCATCATTAGTCATTGAATCTTATTTTGTATATAAATTTTTAATTTATCTTCAATAGTTAAACTGTTCACCTTTATTTTAGCATACACTACACTTTACATAACTTTAGTAAGCTGTAAAATACACGCACACTTCACCACAATTGTTAACTTGGATAAATTTTTATCAAATTGGATAACTTTCAAAATAAGTATGCTACGAGTATGTTGGTAATTTTAGAATATTAGAGGTTAACGCTGAATAAGGTTTCGATTTAGACAAAGTTTTCGAATTATAAAGATAATCATTTGATCACTTCGACTTATAGAAATACAATTTCCTGCAATAATTTTTCGGGTTATCCACGATTTTTTTTTTTTTTTTGAGTATGGCAGGTTTTCTCAAGGGTAACGAAAAAATCGCTATCAAGGATTTCGAGTTATCAAGGTTCATATTATCGAGATTCAACTGTTCAAATCAATCGAATGTTATATATATTTAAAGAGCTGTACAAACATATTCTAATTATACATAATACTAGTATACTCTATTTACTTTTATGACATTTGTTGATATATTGCCTTGCTGAAGTTCATAATAAATTTGGAATATTTTTATTTAGATTAGTATATAACTTCCAAAGATACCATCTAATATAGCTCACACAGGCACCCAACAAACATAAAAGGTAGAAATAATATTAAATTTTTACATCGCAGTCTAATTTACTCCGTCCTGAAAAAATGTGTGTAAGAAAAGAAAGAAACACTTGCTTCGTGAATTTTTATCCATTTTATATTATTATCCTAAGCAAATATGTATAATTAGTTGTATGTTTTTTAATTGTTTTTTTAATAAATTTTTTATTTACTTTTTTTTTCCTAACTTTTATTTCCATTCAGTATTTTCCAAATAGTATTATTATTAAATTTAGGGATATCTCCAAAGGTTTTCATCTGTCGTTCTCCATCGTTAACAGAAATGAATGGTAACATACAACGCACAGAAAAGTGAGAGCCTTGATGAGTTCTTGCTTTCTTTTGCTAAGCATATTTTTTGCTTACATCACGAAAACGATGAATTTTTCAAAAAAATCACAACAGGATAAAAATGTTTCTTTTTTATTATTTTATATAATACTATCATTGTAATTTGAAAATACCGTAATCTTTAAAATTTATCTGTAGGCCTCCCCTCTTTGGATAAGAGAAATTAATATAGCCTATGTTACATCCAGACCAAAGGCCTCGTTACTACCCAAAATTTGGTTGTAATTGTTTGCCTTAGGAAAGTTAAAGAAAGGAATAAACAATAGTAGAAATACATTACCACTTCTCTTATGAACGTAGTCTGATAATTATGAACAAATTTTCAGTAAATTTACAAATTAACTACAAAAATTATATCAATTAATGCTACAATTATGACATTGAGGTTGTAAAAAGTTTAAATATTTTTCGATGATTTATTTGTTATTTGTTGAAAACGAAATAAAAAAGAAAATTCAAAATCGTATAACTCATTTTGATATGTTTTGTTAATGTGTTAATTTTTAATAAAATATATACCCTTAATGTAAACATTTATTTTTCTTATTTATAGGCTAACAAGGCAGAATATTAAATATTTATTTTTCTTAAACTTAGACATTTTAAAGGGGATATCTGATGAATACATCGAAAAAATATTATATATAAAATTTTCGTTTTTTTTTATAATACTCGTATTTTTAATATTTTATTTTTGAAAACTTTAGGGATAAATAAAAAAAAATATTCGAAAAAATTTCCTGATAGAGTTTTTTAATAAAATATACGTTAAAAACGTTCGCCATCATTTTTAAAAATATTTTTAATATTTACCTATTAGAAATGGATAAATTAAACGTCGCAATGTCGTCTTTTTGTATGTGCCACTGTTTGAATGTTACAACAGGAATTTGCAACCCAATAAAGTAAATGTTAATATATATTTTGTACTATTACTTCCTTGTACGAAGTAAAGGAAATATTATGATCTCAAAAAATGTTGGTTTCCAGATTTCAACGTAAATATCCATTTTGACCATCCCTGAATCCATTTTGAGTAGCTTCGGCGTGACGTCTGTACGTACATACATACTTATGTAGATATCTCGCATAATTCAAAAACGATTTGCCGTAGAATATTCAAATTTTGGATTTAGGACTGTTGTAACATCTAATTGTATACCTCTCCTTTTGAATGCAATCGACTGAACCAAATATGCCAAAATTCCAAAACAAAATTTGGATTTTGCACTTTTTCTTAACTGCAGCAATAAGTCCTCATTGAGAGCTTTTCAATGATGTATCATAAGTGGTACTTATTTTCATTGGGTTCAGAGTTATAGCTAAATAAAATTTTAATTAATGGAATATTTTTATCCTATAAGGAGAAAGCACATCGGCTCGAATGAAACTTCATCTCCTTTCTTTTCTTTAATTTAAATATATTGATTTTTTAAATAATTATTAAACTTTGATTGTAAAAAAAGTTTTACGATAAATAATAATAATTCAATAACAAAAAGAATAAAAATAAAAAAAATGATAGAAGTTATTAATGAAATAAAGTTTTATGTACTTTTCTTTTTCAAAAAAAATGTGTATATGAAATTTAATAGGCGTGCAAGGAAGTCGTTTGGTGTCCACATCAAATTTTTTTTTTTTTTTTTAATATAATAATAAAAGCATTTATACAAAGTAATAAAAGCATTTTTGATGTTTTTTTTTATATCTTAAATGTCGAAACTTTTAATGAAAAAATAAAATAATTACAGAAGTCCTGTATTCTTATTGAATATTTTCTTTTGACGCTTTTTCGTTTTATAAGATTCGATTTTTAAATTAACAATAAATTCCTCTGATTTAATTCATTGAAAATTCGAAAATTAATTCGACGAGAAAAAAATTTTGTTGTATAAAAGACAAAATTATTTCTCTATACAGTACTAGAGTATTCGAAAACCAATTAAAAACACTGTTCACATTCAAGCCTATAGTATAAATATACGAAATTCCATTCATCACATCAAATTTAAATACTCGTATTAAAATAAAGTAACGTTACGACACTATTTCTTTTTCTCTTCAAATTAATCAAATAAAAATAAACAAATTTAATTCTAAAACTTATTGGAGAGCGAAGTATTTTATTGTGTTCTCTTGTATTGTATTGTAGTGAAAAGCGTAAATTGGAACGTGGACTGAAGAAAAACGAAGGAAGGGTTTTCTGATGATTAAATGTGCTAGTTGTTGAGAAAGAATGGTAGAAGAGAAGACTCCCAGCTTCTGTTCAACACTCTTCTTATTAATCGAATATTATAACAGGCGCATTATTACACAATGAACACGGTTCTTTATCATTGTATATCTCTCCTATAAATCAAATAATCCCTATATTTTTTTTACGATTTCCATTATGTTATATTTCTAAAAAAAATTATTCATTTTTTTATTAATTAAAAAAAAAATTAGTTTCATTTTTGTATTTATTACATTTTCACTTTGATATCGTTTTACATAATATTTCTTTTTTTATTTAGATTATAAAGAAAGTAATATTTTAATATTTTTTATTTTTGTTGTTAATAATCATCTTTTTTGAGTTATTTCTAAATTAAATTTATACTTTTTATTTAAAATATTCCGTACTCTACTACTGAAGAGAATTTTCATGTTTTAATTTTCTAGCTATAATGAGATATGCTGCAATACCAACCTTAGCTATAACGGAAATTAGATCGATACAAAAGAAATCTTAAAATGTTGATATTTTTTTTTTAAGTTCTATTCTAATATCTAAGAATACATTTTTGAACATTTTTTATCTAAAGAAAAAAAATGTAAATAGTATGTACTACGTATATACGTATTGTCCTGTATTTGGTCTTATAATTCCGGACTCCATATTCTAGATCTCCTTCAAACTTGCTAGATAAGTATAACCTTCTGAGGGAAAAAAAGTAATTTTTTTCAATAGTTGAAAAAAGAGATTGGGGGGGGGTTTTAGCAGAAATAAAATTTAAAATCTATACCGAGCTAATTAGTAACAAATTTTTTTTACAAGAGTTGAATCTATTTTTTATCAATATCACAAATTATCTTTATCTTTATCTAGTATTCACCTCCTTAACAAAAAATAAGTACATTTTTCATTTTTTTTAGCTATATCTTGGTTCAGAAAAGTAGTTCATGGGTGTTTTTTCCATCTATATTTTCTACATTCAAAAAATAATAAATGTATTTTTGTCATCCCACTCCAATGGTTAGTGACAACAAAGAATACAAAAATAATTTTTTAATTAAAAAGATTTTTTTTATATTTAATTAAAATTTGCAAATTACCTAATGCATTTAAAATCTCAACTATCTTAACTTTTTGTTAGCTCTTACTATTTACTATTTTTTTAAGAAAAAAAAATTAGCTAAAAATATTATTTCGTTCTTAAAAATTACAACTTTGTTTTTTTAGAATTAGGGCTGATTCATTGTATTTTTTAACAATTTAAAAAAATACTTTTTTAGAATCTATTATCCCCACTTAGGGATTATTTTCAAAAAAATTAATTTTATACGAATGCTTTCTCTTGAGTATAGGAGCCCAAAATGAAAAAAAAAAAATAATTTTTCGAGAACCCAAGATAATAGTCCTATCGTTAAACTTTCATTAATTTTTCCACGTATATAGAAATAACCAGTTTTTTTAATTAATTTAACTGTGTATCATAATATTAGAAATAAATATTTCTAGGTAAAAATGTGAAAAAAAAATCATAATCTTATTTAATTTTTTTTTTAAATTAAAAACTAATTATTTTATTGTAAATATACAAACAGAGCTTAAAATAAACTAATAAGATGTAATAAAGTATAGATATAATAAGTAGATATAATAAATAATAAGATATAAGAAAATACTTTCTGGGAGCAGAAGGTTTTGTTTATTCAACAATAAAATATTTCCTGACTAATCTGATCAAAATTTGGAATTCATTTCAGGTTTTTTTTAAAATAACAAACAATAATTTTAATTTTAAATCATCACTTTGAATAAAATTAAGCAATTAAACTTTTTATTTTGTTCGTTAGATAATAATATATAGAATACATTAGGAATTAATAGACATGCTAATTCATGCAAAAGGAACTATTCCAGTGTTTGCTTGAATGAACCAAAAGAAACTTTGATTAATATTTTAAGAGAAGCGTTCAAAAATGCACAACCAACTAAATATTAAAAAATAGTTATTATTAAAATACAATTTCATATTTTTTTATTAGAATAAATAAAGGCTCTTCAAAACTATGGGAACTTTTATTGTGAAATAAAATAGCTTAATATGAGTTATACAATTAAAACTTACAAAAATATTCATGCAGATATTTAAATAAAATACACTAATTTTCATCGAAAGGAATAGATTTATAAAATTTAGTGGGATAATTTCGCACGTAAAAGAGTACCTTATATGAGCGAGAATATTTATTTACAAAGCTTTAGTTTGTTTACGATATGGGGTTTAAATCGGTTGTAGAGAATTTTTTTTGCATTATACATTTAAACAAGTACATAAAAAATTCTTGGTCAGTTATCTAACTGACCAAGAATGAGAGAAAGTAGAAAAGTAGATACTTCTCTCATTTTGGGTAGAAATATCCCAGCCTCTGTAGGAATTATAGGGGGGGATGAGGACCTGCAACCTTGAAAGGATGTGGGTGCTATCTGTTGGGTCTCGTGAGTAGATCGTCCTTTATAATGTTTCATCTTGATGCCTTTTTTATCTTTATGTAGTCTATCAAATTTACTAATATACCGGTGATGATTTGAAAAGATACCACATTTATTATGCAGCAACTATTATTCCAATAATATTTCTGTTTGCAAGTATGTATACCACTCTCGGAGGGAATTGATTTAAAATTATTTTCAAAGGGGTGAAACTAACCCTCTTCACTACACGATTACCTACCCACCCCCCAAATCAAAAATCTTAAATGGCACGATAAAATTTAATTACATTAATTGTCAACGCGAAAAAAAAATGAATTCTGGTTAAAATAAAATTAAAATCCGCCTACCTCTTCGCTCGCTAGATGCGAAAAAAGGTTTGGTATAGTATTTTTTTAAATTTCAGTCCAACAACAATAACTATAAAATTACGCGAGATAACTTCTTAAACTATTTGAAATAATCATGATCTGTGGATTAAAACTGTTAAAATTATTTTTAAGATTATAAACATAAAATTTCGCCCTTAGGTTTTTTCTCAATTTTCAAGGGTTGAAAACTTACCTTTTTTAAGTGAGACGATGTAGCGTGTGACATATGATTGGAAGGCCCTTTGAACGCAACCTTGAAAGGATGCAATTTTTATTTTATTGGTGCAAATAAAATAAAATAAAAATTGGTTCACTTATATTGAAATTATAAAAATTATTTTTTTTAAATTGTTAGGACATATTTTAGGTTATGTTGGGTTACAGAATATTGGGCCCAGAATATTAGGTCTAAAATCGTCAGTTCTTCTTAAAAAGTATGGGTTTTTGGTTTCTCCAGATTTGAAAAACGTTCTCATAAACACAGCATTATAACATCAGTTAAACATACCACAAACCAATAATAAGGTGTCTGAGCCAGACCAATGAGTGTCTCAGCCATTTTTCTACCGAATGTTTGAGCTGCTCATTGTTGTTGAACTTATTTCCAAGTGTGGTTTTTGGAGGCCCAAAAAAACATACACTACAAATTTCACCAAAATTCCCAAACTTTTATGTATCTGTCCTTGAAAATAAAATCATTGATGCGATTTCCAAAGCTTTAATACAAAACTTTCACCGTAACGATGAAAGTTGATTACACTTATTTTCCCTGACTTAAATTTTTAATCCCAATTAAAAAATTGGCTCGACTGACACTTTTCATCATATTGTTTTAACATCCACGAGTGAATTTTGGCTGGTATTGTATCTACAGAATAGAAAACACTTATCACGGGACACCGATCTTCCAAGGTAATGTAAAAATCGGAACCGACAGTTTGAAATAAACAAAAAAATGTTATAATAATTGAGATTATTTTCGACAAGTGATATTTTTAGTTCATAGATGCCAACTTTAACACAGACAGTTTCAGTATATTCTATTAATTACTTTTTGCGATGTTGTCATTTTTCTCTTTAATTACTGAACAATTCCTGGCCACCAAGATCGCCCGATCTAACACTTTTCGATTTTTTCTTCTGGGGATAAAAAAAAAAATATTGTGTACAAAAAATAATACATTCTCGTGAGGAATTAAGTGCTCGTATTATGGATGCGACTAAACAACTTAAGAACAACTCTTGAAGGACTAAAAAGAATAACACATGCGATACATAAGCATGGCGAGAAATGTGTTGAAAATGCGAGAAAATGGTGAGAAATGTGTTAAAAGTTTTGAACGTTTATTATAAAGTGGTTGTTACGTATACACTTCGGTCTGGTATATTTTTCTAAATAAAATTAGAATTTTTTTAACTTTTCTTTGTTTTATTCAGCTTATCTTAAATATTTTGTTCAGAATTAAATTCTCTACAAGTTTTGATTGAACATTTTTTTTTAATGTATTTATTACCCATCTTAACAAAATTGTAGTACATAAAATATAAAAAATGTAATTTTATATAAAATATAATTTTTACCCGAATTTATCGATTCTCATTCCAGATTTCTCAAACCCTTTGCAAATACGGTTCTGAGACCTATTTTACTGGATTTTTAACTTCAAAAATCATAATAAATCACTAATTCTGCTTTCTTAATTAACCTCCTAAATATTTCAGTACCACCTCATTTCACCGGGGCAGCTGAAATCCGAGCGAATTTTTTACTAACCGTAATTCACAAAATCATTTTAGAACGTATTGTTTATATGAAATTTTCACGAGTAGAAATTGGGTTATGATAGCCCCAGGAGAACTTCGTGGTACACTTTGTGTATAAATATACATATGCTTATGTCAATTGACCAGTAAACAATAGGTACTAATATGCTATAAAAAAAATAGTGTACCAAAATGATTTGTTAGCAATCGTAATAAATATGTTAATCGATTAAATGTGTGTTCTTACAATTTTATAACCTCTCAAAAGGTTTTTTAATAAACTTAAAATACAGAAAGCTATGTAACATTGGTCTCCTATCGTAGTTTAATAATGAAGTTTTTCTATTCACAGAATGTTTCCCACGAAATGTTTGGCAAAAATTGATTTCTCTGGTCTCTTGTATTTGTAGTAAACCAAATCGTTCTCTTAGTTTCAAGTTTTCTCTTTATTCTTTTTTTTTATACATGCCCTAAATTTTAATAAACTTCTTCACAAAAGATAGCAATTGTTTGTACAAAAGTAGTTTTATAGTGTTTCATAGGCACTATTTATCAGTTAATTATATTAACAGATAATTACATTATCAGTTAATTATCATCAGTTAATTGTATTTATATTATTTACTTTTTTTCAACTTATTTAATTCCTTACTGGTTTATTTATAGCTTTTTATCCGCAGTGTTACTGATAATTATTATTTAGAAATGGAAATATCCCAATAGATTTAGATTTAAAACAAAATTTTTTTAAACAGTTTCAGCGTATTTGTTTTAAATATTATTTTAATAACCGTTAAAAAAAAATAAACACAGCTATTTTGTTTTTGTTTTTTCGTTAGATGAGGAAATTTAATTATAAAATTGATGTTGTAAGTTACATCGCAAAAAGTATTTTTTATATGAGTTATATTTGTAACACAAACAACAAGAAATTATAAAAATAAAAAAAAAAGAAGAAGAAACTCCTCGAAATCTTTCGTAATAATAATAATTTAAATTTTGTCAATTAAAAGAAAATATTTTTTTTAACAGTATTACAAAAATAAAGTGAATAAAATTAAATTAAATCAGAAAAAATGGTGTTGTTTAAGAAAAAATATTTTTTCAACTTTTAGCAAAGAACAGACTTTGCTGTCCAGTCTCAAGGGAACGAATATAACTTTAGTAGTTTTAGGAGACTGTCCTGCCTACCTCTGTTGTGTTGTATAACATAATGATCTAGCACAAGCGTACAACGCTGAGTTTATTTAACCTGAAAAGATTTTCTGTTCGTCGACAGCCAGTTGGTTCTTTTATTTTTCTATACATTTTCTTTATTTTTTTACCAAAGATACGTGTTAGTTAATAAGTTTGACCCAGCTTAAATTGTCCATTCTTAAGTCTAATTTCAAAGTATGAAGTTAAACTTTAGGTTTAACTTTAAATAGGTCTCAATAGTTCATTAGTTGTCTCTTCATTCAATTACTTAATAACAACTAATAAAACCACTGAAACAAGGAATTATATTTTTTTATCTTTAGATTTCCGAAAATTATTTTATTTTTATTTAAATTATTTATTTTTGGAAATAAAACAATTTTTTTTGTATTTAGTTTTAATGAGTATAGTAAAGTAAACATAAGCTTATTGTTTCATGAAATAATGCTAGAAAAAAAATATACTGATTAAGAATTAAATTCTGTCTCAATTTTTTCCTCTACACTGTCCCTAAAATAAAAAAATCTAGGTAACACTGTACACCTGCTTGTTTAATAAAGATTGTTGTTGCTGTATTATATTGCAGTATTTTATGAAAATTGAAAATTACAATAATTTATGAGATTTTCAACGTTTCATACAGAAATTTTGGTATAATTTAATAAGAATTTGACAAGTATTTTTGAAAAAAAAAGTTTTTAAATAATTGTAATCCTAAATGGAATTTTCCTTACTTTACTTTTTCTTTTTTTTTCCTTTTCCTTTTATTCAAAGGAAAAGTAATAAATAACGATATCTATATATCGTTAATATTTAGGGGTCTTCTAGTTTTAATAAAATTTCTCAAAATGATTTAAAAAATCGATTTTGTTTCAGGCTCAAGGAACTCTTAAGGCTTTAATCATTTTGTATTTATTTGTTACCATAACTAACAGTTGTAGTCTGTTAGAAACGAGGCATAAATGGCAAACTAGTTAATTTATGAAAATGGTGTAATAATTCTCAATAATAAGCATCCCACGTCTGTTTCAATGGGAAAAGTGAGAAGAAACAAGGTTGTTTCCCGTTTCTGAGATTAATACTCGTATACTAGTGCATTTCAATACCATTGATATTCAGCCTCACAAGTAGTACTTTTATCAAAGGAAATTACTAATCAATTAACATCATTACGTCATAAATTATGTTGCTTTTTATAAGGAAAATAATGTATGTATATCTTTTTGTTGATTCTATTAAAAAACAGGTAAAAAATACTTGCTTTTATCTCAAACATTTTTTTCTTCACAACTTTATCTTAAACCCTTATTATTTATTTTTATTTTTAACTTCATTAACGTACATAATTTTCCATAGATCTCATTCAGTATCTTTATAAAATTGTTAAATGTTTTAGTTAACGACTAATCGGCACAGTAATTTTTTGAGGATTTAAATAATAAATTCAGTAATTATCAATTATTATTATTTAAATAATCTAAACATTACTGTTAATTAGTTGAGGTTAGCGAGCGAAGGAAGTGTAAGTTAAGTTTGATTATATTATTTATAATTATAATTTTAAGCAATAATACTTTGTATTTTAATATGTAAAATTTGTTAATGATCCAGTTACTTTGAAATATTTTCTAAGTTACGGGATCATTATGGTTATGGTAGAAGGGCTAATAGTAAGTACCGGCTTGGAATATTTTCATACTCTAAAATACTCCATTTTTGGCATCATAAAAAAAAGACTATCTAGGATAAATTTAATTCAATCTAAGTCTGATACCTAACCTAAAAATAGTAAAAGTTAGGTATGAAAAATAAAATTATTTTTTCCGCAATGTCATCTGATGATGATTGTTTAACAAGTGATATGGCCGCTCTATAGGTTTAGGTATAAAGTAAAATTTCTGTAAACTGTTTTAGTATGTAATCTTATTTTTGAAGTAAAAGAATTTTTCTATTTATAAATTAAAACTACAAAAAATGGATAATATAAAAAATGGTGATCAATAGAAGACGGAAACAAGGAGTGCTTTTATGGAAAATTTAAAAATCTGTTAATATGTAAAATAAATCTAAGAATTAGAAAGATTGTTTTAAAATTATTTGGGTGAGTGGAGCACTCTCTCTCTTTTGTGAAGTGTTGTAATTTTTTATTAGTAAAGGAGAATAGAAAGGGATAATTGTGAAATATGGTGTTACAGAATAATGATGAAAATTAGATGGTATATAAAGTACTGAATGAAGATATCTTAAAACGAATTAGAATGGGTATTGGTAGTGAACATTAAATAGTGGTATTTGCAACAAGTGAAGTCATATATTAAAATATCCAATTTCAAATAAATTGGTAATAGAGAATTGTGTAAAAGATAAAACTTCGAGAACGACAAAGATTAAAATTTATAAAAGAGATAGCTGAGGAAGTGGGATGTAATATAATTATTTTGAGATTATATGATTAACGTAAGTAGGTTAGTTACGTCAGTATACAGATGTACACTGATATAGAAATAAATTCTATATATAGACTAGATTATTATACATAATGTAGTATTTTTATCATACTTCAATGTATTTTTTATATTCTTTATTTAAGGCTAAATTTCTCTCAAAGCAACAGTTTCACATCCCGCATTTTAACTCATTTTCAATCTTAGCTAAAAGAACAATACCAGTAGTATAAGCAATTTTAAAACTGTAGTCCTTCCACGATTTGTTTGTTTCTTCAACTCCTTTATTAGTTTCTATATAAGTTAAAAAAAAAAAAAAAAACAGATAAATTACACTCTCATCTCAGTTCTTTTTTTACTATATTTTAACCAGTTTATTGTATATATATATATATACATACATACACACACATTTAAACCCAATTCCCTGCTGCGTTTTAATTTTTTTAAATAAGTAATATAACATAAAATAATAGTAATATGCTTAAAATGATACGAATAAAACCAGGAATATTTTTACGGTGTTACTAATGTATCTATGTATGCTTAGCGGGCCTTTTTTAGAACGAGTCGCTTAGGTAATTCATAACGTAAAATCTCTCATATTCAACGTAGTAAGCAGCTTACGTTATGTAACTTTAAATTATTATACGTTTTATTTATACCATAACTTCTATCAACATCAAACAAACAGCTGATTCCGTTGTGTAAACAGTTAATAGTAAAATATTATGTAGTTTTATATATTATTTACTTTGTAGTTACTTTTATATTGTACGTTTGTATTTATTTGATGTGTATCTTTTAACCTTTTATTTAGTATTTTAATTTAAGAAGATTTTTTCGCAGATTTGATAAAATGAAAATAAATTACTAGTGCCGAAAATACCATACATATACCTATGCATATACAATAACAAAATTATAAATTCAATTGAGGCGATTTAAAATGACGGTATAGGCTTTATGTATCGATGAGAAATTTTCATAGTAAAGATAAAAAAATGTGGTTAGTCTTAATATTAATAACCAGCCATTTTTCTGTTAACATTGCAATTTTATTTCATTAATGGAATTTGTCCACAAATAATGTAGAAAAATGAAAACAAAGTGAACTATTTTTACTAAGTTTTAATTTAACGCGAGTTTAGTCACGTGTGAAACATGTACTAGCATTTATTAGCCGGCTAAATAAATAACTCCTTATAACCCTTGTTCAATTTTGATATTTTTGGACCGACGATAATCCATTTATGAACTAATTTCAAGTAAAGCTATTTCAACCAAAAAATTACTGAATATATACATTAAAGAAAATAAACTATGATTATTTTCATTAAATGATTCAAAAAGTGTGTAATTAAAATTAACCACACAACGAGTATAAATTAGTATTTGATATGTAATTTCGATTGTCTTCCGTTAACCTACCACTAATTTCTATCAATAAATTTTGTAATATTTGTTTTTTTATTAATAATAATAATAATAATGACCTACGTTGCAAAATTGATCAAACGATCCAGCATACGCAAACGAGAGAAACTTATAAATACTTAGGTTACCAAAAGTTAACCCATCGGGTTAGTCTAGTGGTTAACGCGACATCGCAAATCAGCTGATTTCGAAGTCGAGAGTTCTAAGGTTCAA
>JAAAKQ030036521.1:0-16931 GCA_010016005.3 Zanna intricata
GATTAGAAGCTTTTGAAATGTGGTATTACAGGAGAATGTTAAAAATCAGATGGGTGGATAAAGTGACAAATGAAGAGTTTTTGCGGCAAATCCATGAAAAAAAGAAACATTTGGAAAAATATAGTTAAAAGAAGAGACACACTTATAGGCCACACATTAAGGCATCTTTTTTTATGTTGCTTTGACATTGGAGGGACAGGTAGATGGGAAAAATTGTGCAGGCAGGCAACGGTTGAAATAAATTGTTAGAGATGTTGGATGTAGGGTGTATACTGAAATAAAACGACTGGCACTATAAAGGGAATCTTGGAGAGCTGCATCAAACCAGTCAAATGTCTGAAGACAAGAAAAAAAACGAAAGAATAAAATTGATTTTTTTTTTTTTTTTTTTTTTTTTTTTTTACGTTAATGCTTCGTATAATTGAACTTTGTGTTTAAAATTTCTACTGCCATTTTCGAACATGGTATTTTACGGTTTTCTAAATTTAGCTTGCTTCATAACCTTCAATCATTTCGATTTCAGAAATTTTAAATACTACCTCCCTGTAAAGGATCGCTGAATCATTTTTTTTTTTTTTTGTTATGAAACAACAACGGGAATGTATAATTATAATTTATAATACAAAAAAAATGTGGAGAAAATGAACACCGAATTGACGGTTAATTTAGCCGATAATAGGTGAATTTTCTTCGCAAGTCATCGTGGTAATGAAGTGTTGTTATTTTGCTATTTTCTTTTTATTTACAATTCATCGAAACAGAAATTTTCGAAGGCTTCGTAAAATTTCTATTTTGTCTTCTTTATAAAGCATAAGAATGGTTTCCAACCACTGTTGTGGTTAAGTTTCAAAGTTTCTGATATAACGGGATGGGGAGCTCTTTAGTTCTACAGAGATTTTGAGATAAGTAAAAACGTTTATATGGCATCGAGTTGGTAATAGAACCCCTTACCGGTCATGATTGGCTGAAATAACGATTTTCAAAACCTGAATCGTCTCGTCAGGTTATCTTAACCTGACTTTGCTGTTGCCTTTGCTTGTTGTTTGCCATAATAAGTCAAATCCAACAGGTTCAGTTCTGGCTGATTCCCCAATGTAATGGTTCTTGCATACGCATGCGGTATTAGATGTCGGATAATAAGTTATGGTGACTATAATCAAGCCTGTCCTTGGGTCAGATTGAAAAGAATTGGAGTCGGACAGTTATCACAAGGTAATTTGCGGCCTATTACATTGGTAGCTAGCGCTGTATACGCTGGTTTTATTGTACCTTTCTTTATCTGTTTAGCCTCCGGAACTACCTTAAGGTATTACTTCAGAGGATGAATGAGGATGATGTGTATGAATGCGAATGAAGTGGTTTTATTGTACCTGGGATGAGGAAAATCATACTCGATGGGAGATAACTCATTGTGGTGATGCAATCAAAACTGAGTAGTACATCATGCTTAACAGAGCTTTGTAGGGCCAACTAGGTGTAGATCGCTTGTCGTTCATTTGCTTACTTTATCACTCTGGAAGCCAATAAGATACCCTGGAGCAAAATAACGGAACTAGATTTTTTAAAATTCTTTTTCAATATTATGGTTTTACTGGTATATATGTTTAGAATTACATTAGATCTGTGAATGTAGACTTTGCATGAAATCCGTATTAAATTTAATCTTCTTTCATCTTATGAGATCTTTTCTCATAAGAAAAGATCTCATAATCTTATTTGATCTCCGCTTGTTTCTCACTTTCTAATATTCAGGCTTCTTATGTTGCTAGATATTATCGTCCTTTCCCCTTTTTTTTCATTACCACCAACCTCAAAACATCTGCTTATTCAGAGGAATCCACAGTCTTTTCTTCCCCGTACGATTTACTGCTACACTCGCCTAGAAATTCTGAGTTTCTTCGTTATTTTTGAAATCTTATTTGTTTTCTAATTTCACGTTAATTGCAATGAAAAAATTCCACAACTTTTACGCAGTAAATCCAAATCCGTGGCCAATATTATTCTCTTCTTCCCTTCAGTAATTTCATAGATTTCTAAGTTACAAAATAGGACGACTTTTTTAACATTATTGTGTACTACATAAGGATCAATAGTAAAAATTTATTTATTAAAATAATATTTTAAATAAAGTTATAGTACCATATTATAACATGAATTAAAAGGACGGATACAATTTTTAAAAGTTATAAATTGAAATGCAGTATTCTACAGTGTTTAGTATTCTATGCTGATTCATAATGAAATGTTTTTCTTATATAAAATACAACATTATAATAAGATTTGCTACTAAATACGTTTTAATATGAACAAATTTATTCTAGCATGATAAATGAATTTTCATTAAAAAGAATAATAATAATAAGAAGAAGAAGAAGAAACTGTTACAATAAATAATTGAAACATATTCATTTTAAAATTTTCTCTGTATAGGAAGATTTATATTTTCTTTAAGAAGATACACATAGACTAGAAGTTTAACACTTTTTAGCGCTATATGACGTTAATATTGAATAATGAGCTGTCAAAAATGGTAGTCCAAAAAGAATTATTTTTAACGAAGGAGATTATATCAGTAACTAAACACTCTTTCTCTTTTTTAAAGTGAAAAACACGTTTTGTAAATAATGGTATGAGCAATAAAAAACATATTTTTATTGTAAAATTCTGACAGGGATGGAAAGCCTGCATTTGTATTATTAAATCTATTTTTATTTTTACATTCTTTTTGTTAACTTACACTGGTTCAACCGTGACCTCAATTCTTGTAACCTTAATTAAACTCATTTTCCGACTCATACAATGGTGAAATTTTACACAGCGACGAATATCGGGTGTCAAAACAATATTTCTTTTTTACTCTTATATATTTCTATATTTTGTATATAGAATATTTAGTTATTAAGTTGTTGGAAATACAAGAGAGCATCTTTAAAAAGGGAAATGAGCCGGTCTCCGTGGCGCGAGTGGTAGCGTCTCGGCCTTTCATCCGGAGGTCCCGGGTTATAATCCCAGTCAGGAATGGCATTTTTCATACACGCTACACTTCATTCATCTCATCCTCTGATACTTTAACTGTGTTCCGGAGGTTAAACAAAAAGAAAAAAAAAAGGAAAATGAATAGATAAGATGTAGTTATCGATTGATTTATACAGTTGATTCAGTATGCGTACATCATATGGCTGTTGAAGAATTATATAACTAGTGTAAATTTACCTTCTAAAATCTATGAACGCTTATCATTTGATTTAATAATAAATAACTGGTATCAATAATAGTAATAATAATAATAATGGAAGCTAATTATCCAAGTTATAATATAGAATAAAACTGTATATAAATATTTTTTTTGTTTGAGAATTAAAAGAAAAGTAAAAACTTACGTTTCAGTTTAAAATACTTGACAATTTAAAAAAAAAAATGTGGTAAATTGACATTTTACGAAGAGATTTCCTAACTTGTAAAAGAATTTAATTTGTTCAAATATGATTTTAAACAACTCATTTCTATGAAGTAAATAAAAAATGGAATAATATAATTTCTCGGAAATTATTTTAAAAGAACAAGTATCGAAAGACACTGAATCTCGGCAAGCATGAAGAAAAGAAAATTCTACAATGGTGAAGAAAGAGACAGCGACTCAACGAATGAGGCGGTTAGAAAAAGTTCGTCAAAAATACCAAGAAAAGAAAGCAGATGAAGATAAAGAAGTCAAGTGGGGAAGATTAGATATTCATAACCAATATAAAGCTCTATATTGAGGTACAATATAAGATGCACAACGCACCAGAAAGGGTGAAGTTTGATTGGCACTTCGATGCACGCACGAATCCTCAAGATCGTTTAACAGACACCTCAAGACCGCAAAGCTAGCTTAGAAAGTCAACGTCAGTGCTGGTTAGAATGTAGAGCACTATTTAGAGATATATTATATAGTAAAATTTGATAAAAGTTTCATTTAATTATGAAAAAGAACGTTGAAAATATTTAATGATTTTGTTTTCAAAAAAATTACTTTTAAACAAATTTTCTATTTATGCATTACTAAAAAGAAAAGCATGGGGCGCGCTCTAATTATAACGTGGTTGTGTATATATGAACGCTTCCCATGCTTTTCACTTTAGTTATGCGTAAATAAAAAACTTTTTATTAAAGTAATTTTCTTGAAAACAAAATTATATTTTAGAACAAATTGGTTTTTTGTTTCAGTTGTCTAATTTTTTTTTTAAAGAAAAGCATGTTTTTGGATATTAAGAAAAAAATTTTTTTATTTTTATTTCTTTCTGTAAGATTAAAATATATTTTTACGAGTACGCATAATGTGTAATTTACTTATTTCCTTTTTTTTTATTGTTATAAGAAATTCTGTGTCCAAACCAAGAGTTAACATATTTATAATTAAGATTTTTATAGCAAAAATTGTAAAAATGTTTTAAAAACTAACTAAAAAATTCGTTTCAATTAAAAAAAATAACTCTTACGCAAAACTGCGCAAGAAGATCGACGTTTTCGTTTCCGTAGCCTTCATTATTTCGCAATCAGAAATGCACTGATTAAAAATCAGAGTACAACGCACAACATACATTCGACTAACAAGTAGACCCTACATACCAAATAATTATAAAAATTATTTGTTGTGAAAATTTTGTTGTGGTACTTTGTAAGTTTTTGATAACTGTGTATTTTTTGTATATTTTTGCTGCATCTTGTAGTATTCGTTATAGAAAATTTTTGTAGATTAACCATATTAATTAACGTTATTGTGTTGGTAGCAATGTTTTGCGGGCATTCCGTGACGGTTGTTCGCGTCGTTTTTTCGATCGGGCGAACTCATTAGGAGGCCTGCACACCTCGAAGTAATGTCATGCAGCGGTTTCAGGGTACGTAGGGTTTACTCGAATAGAAGGGGGATAGTTTTATTCGGTAGTCTGCTGGTGGCGGTTGGATGAGATCATCAGCAGGGACCCGACACTCCGTGCATAAATGCATTTCCACCTCACCCCCCCACCCAAAAAAAAAACTCTACATACCAGCGCAGCAATTTAACTTGCTCATTACTATGATTCGCTGCATAAAAGCGTATGAAAATACACCATTACAGAATCAAATTGAGGTTATATTGTTTGTTTTCGTCATTAAATTGACCGTACTCAAGAACTCGTATCAATTTGAATCAAATACTCACATACACAACTTCAAATACATTACTGCAGTATATCTAAATTTCAGTAAAGTTTACATAGTAATATTTTTAGAAATTTTCGAATCGCTAAACTTTACATTTAGGCTATATTTAAGGAAATTATGTTTTAAATGATTATTTTTTAAATGAATGAATATATTTTCTTTCGTACTCCTCATATTTCAAAACGCAAAGGAAATTAATTTTCACCCTCCAATCTCACCTTGTGACAGACTTTTCGAAAAGTTTGTAAAAAAAAAAAAATGTGAAAGTGTGCACTAATTGTAAGCTGAATGTGTTGAGAGAGTCAAACTTTTTTTTTTTATGTTGTTTATAGCATTGATTAAATAAAGCTGTATTTTATTTAATCGGACATTCTTGGCTGCCCTGCTTTCAATTCAACCTTCAATTCAGTTTAATATTCTTTTTTTATTTTATCATATTTACCATCTAATGTTGTTTATTGTACGGTGAATGCTTAGAGTTAGTAAATCTTAATGCTATTTGTTTTCTTTCCTTTTTTTTTTTGACTATTTTTGTCCTTTTTGTTTATTTACTTATAAGAACAACACGAATTATCAACATTTAAATTATTCCACAAGAGCTCGGTTAATATTATTTATTCATTCGTATTTTAAAAGAAATATTCCTTTGAAATAATGAAATGCAAATCCTCAGAACCGCTATCTTTAAATAAATATTAAATCAGCCTTTTTGTTCATATTTTAGTATTCAACTGCTTTACTATCATTATTTCATCTTCCAACATCCTAACTTCTTAGTTTTTTATTCAACGACTTGCCTAAAGAAGATATTTTTTATAAAAACAATATTTCAAGTCGTCATGGAAAACTTTCGAAATTAATTCATAAATTATGAAAAGTATTGTAGAATGTTGTCTCGAATACGAAGTTAGAAGTATGTAAAACAAAAATTTTTATTAAACGTAGATGTCAGATACTACAGTAAACCTTCAGAATACATCCATCGTTTGATGATACACATAAAAATGTATCGCACTTTGAGTTGTTATTTGTTGTTTTAGTAGAGTAGAAAAATCAAACTCTGTTACACATGGTAAGTGCTTTTAATTGTAACTTAATTTAAAAGCTTTTTTTTTTTTTTTTATTTAATTGTAAAATTTTCTTTTCAATTACCATCTTCTAAGGAAACGGCAAATGTAGTAGTTACGTGATATGGTTTGCCAAGTTAAATCATTGTCGTAATTTACAACCGTTAAAACTTGATTAAATTACTAAAACTGCTTTTTCTTGATGTATTTAAAAACAGAAAAATTATATAAACCAGTTTTTTTAAATGTGGCTTTTACGCTGTAATATTTTCCTTAATACATTTGAGAGAATAAATGTATTCCGCAATAATTTTAATCTATATTTAATATATAATATATTAATAAATATTAATATATTAATAATATATTTAATAAATAATTTTAAATAAAGGAATATTTTTGCATTTTCTCTTATCTTTTTAAAATAATTGTGTCGAATTTGACTACCAATTCCGATTTTGGGCAATTATTTAAAGTTTTAATTCGTGGAATATTTTGGAATTCTTTAGATATGTAATACAGCACTCTTAATTTAGGGCCAACATGTAGCTGTGTCTTTTATTTAATTAATGAATACGTGAATCGTATTACATCCGTGTTTCGTCAGGTAAAGATGCATTTTTAATTTAGAACTCAGAAACGGAATAGGGATAATATCGGAATACAGTTAACGTTAAAACACTTACAGGTTTGGTCGAGCCTCTAATTGTTAAACTCTAGCATGGCAAGATTCTCTCTTTTTTTCTGTTTTCTGTTTCTTCCGGAACTAGCGTAAGGTATTACTTCAGAGGATGAGTTAGTATGATATGTATGAATGTGAATGAAGTGCAGTCTTGTACAATCTTAGGTCGACCACTCCTGAGAAGTGGTTAATTGAAACCCAACCACCAAAGAACACCGGTATCCACGATTTAGTATTTAAATCCGTATAAAAGTTTACCTTTACTAGGATTTGAACCTTAGAACGCATAACTTCGAAATAAGCTGATTTCGTATGGCAAGACTAGCGCTAACAATTGCTACTGTGCCGCTTTAGACATGTATTTCTAAAATACCTTATTGTAATTTTTTTTTTTTTTTAAATAATACCTTCACTAGTATAATAAAAATGTTTCCGTATTTTGTACAGTATTTTTTGTAGTATTAAAAAAATGTGTTGAGTAAAAATAATATATTTTTTAATACATGAAATATCTCACATCCGTATTTTCATGTGTACATATATATTACGTATTGATTATTATATTATATTTACATTATATAGGTATTATATCATATCTATAATAATAAGATTTACAGAGTAAAATAATTATGTTTAGTGTAATAATGTTTAAAAGAAACACATTATTCAATTATCTGAGCTAAAATTTAAAAAATTACGAGTTTTTGAAGTAATTGTATAATTAATATTATTAAGGCTATTTTAAGTGGTCTTGAGTAATTATTTGAAAATAATTTAAATAATAGAATAAAATAAAATTATAAAATTACTTATTCAAAAATTATTTTCTTACGCACAATTGTAATGTAGATTGATTTTTTATGATCTATACTCGTAAATTTGTTTCAATATTTTTCATAATAAGCTGTGACTTCATAAAAATACTTCCATAATGCGTTTCAATTTTAAAAAAAAAACCATAAAAATTACTAGTTCAGAAATTCCAATTTGCAAATCGCTTTTCAACAAAAAAAATAAAAATAAAAATCTGCAATCGCTTCTATTGAGCTTATGCAGATTAAAAGTTTAACAACTTAACATTTTCTGACGTTCTGTTAATATATATTTTCGCATCATTTAATAAGTTCACTTCTTGTAATTGAATTTTGTTTTTCCTCACGTTAAGGTGTCAGGCATATTTTCTATAATATACGATTACCTCTTATCCTTAAAATATTAAACGCTCTTTATTTAATATAAATATTAAATGTCAGTTATTTTTCAATAGATTCGATTTCTTTCATAACACTTGGTCTTTAAATAAATATTTTTTAAGTTATTAACATTTATTTAACAACTTACAGCACATTTTTTTGTATAGGTTTTCGTTTGTTTCTTTTTTTGTTGAGATTTTAATTTACTTGTCACGTAACATTTTGCATAAAATCCAGTCGTCTCTTCTAAAATACATGTAAATTTAATTTAACTGATTTTTTTTTTATTCATTGTTACCTTTATGCTCTTTAATTTCAGGATAGTTTGATACATCAAGTTTATTTATTAATCCTTTTATATATTGATAGCAATATTATATTTTTAACCAAAATTATCAGTGATTCAGAACTTCATACAGGGTTTTTTTTCTCTCTATATTTAGCTTTAATCGTATTGAACCAGAAGTTGATTGCGAATAATTCTGATATTTCCATAGTCATTCCAAAGAATATTTGTTCATTCAGAGTTACCTGAATCACAATGAATTTCCCAAAATATTGTCATTTTTTTAAGATTTAGCTTTGATATTAATTTAAAGTATATATATATATTACTTTTATTGAGTTTTTATAATCTTAATACTTTCTAAGCAAACCACCATCTAGTTCTAATATTTTGCCGAAAATTCCATAATTCATTAGCATGTAAAAGCGTTTTTCAAATCTATTTTTATTTATATAGATATGATCCAAATCAAACTTCTCTTTTTAAAGAGATGTAGATACCTTTGGAGTGAAGGTATCTACGTCTCCAAAGGTAATATTTTAAATTCATAAATAATATGTTATATTGTTTGATCCATTTATCGACGCGTATGATGTGAATGTATATGAACGCTTGCTATGTTCACCGGTATGCTAAAGTTGGACTGTCATGTAAGAAATTGTTATTATTATTCATTTGGGTGATAATATGCTCAAAATAAATTTTAATAAAGTTCAGCCTATTGCTACCAGAATTTTCACTGTTTAATGTAGGAAAAAAATAATTACTACGGATTAATCCTAATTTAATGCACCGCATCGGAAAGAGAGACTGACACCTGCATGTCTTGTTTCGCGCCGGACACTGCGGAGCGCACGCTGCTGCAGTGCCCGCGGTGGCACCTGCAAAGAGTAATGGCTGGTATACACGGATTCCGGCCTGAGGATTAGGTGCCATACATGTTGTCCTCGCACGAAAACTGGAGAGCAGTAGACGGATTTGCTGCTTCAGTTATGAACCTGAAGGCAGAGGATTGTAGGAGAAAAGGAGTCTGAATAGGCTCAGAGAGGCCCTAGAGCGGAGTTCTTCATTGCATCGGACGGCGGAGTCGAGGGGAGGGACAACCCTCTGCTGAGTCGTCGCATGTTCCTGCTTGCCGGGATGGGCGGCGATGATGACGCTTGGGGACTCCTGAACCTCGACGGTGACACAGTTACACTTACACGGAAGAGTGGAGGGGAGGGACATCCTCCTGCTGAGTCGTCGCGCGTCCCTGCTTGCGGGTATGGGGGGCGATGAGAATGCACGGGGACTCCTGAACTCTGGACGTGAACACATACATACACGAACACCTACGCATACACCAAAAAAAAAAAAAGTGTGGTGTGGATTAAGATGAATGAATGTGATCGAAGAATGAGTGTGTGATACCAAGGACGAAGAATGAAGAAGACGGACACAGATAAAGCCCATAATAATATGAAGAAACAGTCCGGAGAAGGAAGGGGTGATGGATAGCCCTCTGCTGAGTTGTCATCTGTCCGGGCTTGCTTGGGTGGGTGGCGATGATGATGCACGGGGACTCTGGAACCTCAGAACCCAAAGACACCTCCCCGAGGCTGAGTAATGCTTTATTGCGGGTCCGGTCTCGGGGAGAAGGAGAACAGTAAGAGAGGTTTAGTCGGAATGGGGCAGGTTATATATGCCTAACAACACCTTGTTAGCTTGTTAGCTAGCCCTTGACGAATAGCGTTATGTGCGTAAATAGCATTCCTTCACCACCGACCACAGCTAAAAAAAAAAATTCCTAATTTAATGGGTATTACTGATCTGTTTGATGGCCGATCTAGGTTGAGTCTAGCAACTTTAAATGTACATATAATTTTGTAAAAAAAAAATATATATATATATGTAGCTTTTTAATACCGAAATTATTTTGAAAGAACTTCGTATTGTTAATTTTATTATCCTACAATGTTATCATTAATTTTTCCAACAACTCAATTCATGTTTTATTTTTAGTTCTAAAGGAAACTCAATGGGAATTTCTGTTATAGTCTAAAATACCATATTCGTCTCTAATATAGACATTTTCATTACTAGAATCAAAATAAGAAATTCCAGTTTTTGATTTTTTTTTTAATGAATTAATTCATCTTAGAAGCTTACAGAGAAGCTGTATGTGGGAATATGAAATGAAATTTTTGTAGCGTATGAAAATTTCCAAACCTGACTGGAATTCGAACCCGGAACCCTTGGATGAAAAGCCGAGACAATACCACTCCGCCACGGAGGTCTGTAGATTTTCTTTCATAAATTTATTACTCGGTTTTCCGTATTGCAGGAGTGAATAATACCTCCTCTGACATCTTTTTCTATTAAAAAAACAATATATCGATAAGTCGTTAATTTCCAAGTTAAGTTCCAAGTTATTCTTAACGTCGCGTCCCACAAAATCTCTGATTTAAAATTCCAGGCAGGAGCCAATTTATATTTTTTAATTCTATATTTCTAAAAATGTTTGTAATATCTGGTAACAAAAGTACATTTATCTGGTATAAAAGTAAGGGAATTCTCTTATACTACTTAAATTAAATATAACCCAATTTTCGTAAGCGTTTTTTTACTCTTCATCTGAACTTTTGCATTTTTTCATGTGGAGTAATATTTTTCTTTTGTAGATAATTATGTTTTTAACTATTTTTCTTAGCTGTACTTATATTCATATCGATAAATAAGCTTTTTGTAACTAAATTTAATACATTTTTAGGAATAGTCTTTCCAATTCAAAAAATTGGTGTAAATTTTTAAAAATGTTTAGTTAAAGTTTCAGTTTAAATTTGTCTGTAAAAGCATTTAAAAAAAAAATTAAAAGAATAGATAATAAACATTAATTTTATTTGTTTATCTTAATCTTTATTTTTATATTTCGTAAAATGTAGGTACTTTTTTCAGTGTTTGGTAAAAAAATTGTTTTTTTTTGTCCTTTTTGATTTTCTTAATGAAAAAGCGGTCGTCGTAACCTACTAACGTACCATAAAACACAGGAGTAAAAAACCTGATTATGGTAATAGACATCACATATCTCATGAATTGATTGATCGCCTTAGTCGATTTCATTTCAGATTTTTTATTTAAAAAAAGTTTTTCTGAAACTTTTTAGCCTTTTAATTTTCATTAAAATTAAACATAAAGTAGGTTAGAGTTTTTTTTTTTTTGTATAATTAACAATTTATTTTTTTTTAGAAAAGAGGGTGATTCATTGAATCACCCTCATGTTATTCTCAGGTTATTCTCATGTATAACAATTCTCGGAAAATCTTTTATTAATTTCAATTTTTTTAAACGGTATTTTCTACAGAACTATCTTATATTTTTGTTATGATTATCGCGTTCTTCATCATAGTTTCATAAAGTTCTTTCGCAACATAATAAAAAAATAAAAGTTTCTATTTCTTTTGATACGGTGTATACAAATTAAATTTTTTTTTTAATGAATTAAATAAAAACATTAAAATGTTTAATTTGAAAATGTCACGAATGATTAATTACAGTCATTAAATATGATTATATTCAATTTTTAAGAGAAAATATATGGAATGGTTTTTGTTAGATTTATGAATCCTGCATAATTCTTTATCTAAAATGATATTTGTAGAAAATTGGAAAAACACGTTTTATAGTCTATACTTTAACCATGCCGATTGGTTTTCCAATTAGAACCATAAAATCAGAAGAGTAGTGACTCATCTTTTCGTGGATTATATAGAGGAGATTTTGATTATATGACAATTAAGTCTGCATTTTTGGTTTTGATAACCTCAGTAATAAAAGTTGTTCAGAAATTAATAACAATTATGTATTTGACTAGGTGAAGTGGTAGTTAAAAGAAGAAATTATTATAAATGACTACTGGTTACAGGAAATAGAACTGTAACATCATAAAATAGCATATATGTTAAAACAACATTGTAGACTAATACTTATTAGCTAATGTAAAATATTTTCTTGTGGAAGTCTAGTAGATTGTCTGTTTGGCATGAAATATTTAATCATATCTTTTATTACAAATGCCAATTTGTAATTTTTTTAGTATTTTGTAGATTTCTTTAATCATGTTCACAAAACAAGCTGGTTATTTTATTAAAACAATTTTTATTCGTAACTGTAATGGCTGTTACTTAAAAAATCGCCAATAACTGGAAAATTATTGTTTCTAAAAAGGGCAAAGCTGAGCTATTGGGGAAAAATATGTAAGATTTGTGGTTATTAGTATAATATTTTTTAATTTTGTTTGTACGTTTTGCGTAGATGTAATTTCTTATGCGCTTTTTAATCAATTTCTTGATAAAAAAGTTTTTTTCTTTAGTTTTTTTTTTTTCAGTTTTCCTTAGATCAATTTTAGTGACGAAATATCTGCTGTTTTACAAAACAAATTGTGAATTAAATAAAGCGATAATTGATTTTTTTCTTTTGCAACATTTGATTTTTTACTAAATTTAATATTTATTATGCCGAATTATTATGGTTTAAATTCATTAGAAAAGATTTAGCGCTAGTATAGTCAGAATTATAGAATAAACATGTAGAAAATGTAATTTATACATACAATATGTTGTGTAAAGTACATTGGTTTTTACTGAAATAAAATCTCTCGTTTTTCATCAGTCTATTCAATCTGTTCAAAGTTGGCAACAACTTACTAATCCTTAATAATTACTAATCACAACAGTACAAATCCTCATTAAAGATTAACTGGAGTATTTGTTTTTCTAAATTTAAGTAAAATTTTTTCTAAATAATTAATTAAATTTTTTTTAAACTTTTTGGTGCTTTAATTTATTTTTATGCATATTCTTAGAGTGTAATATCAAACATAGTGAGTAATCTATTTTTAAGAGGAGTCTAGGGCCTTCAGAAGATTTTAAGATAAATCTGCATTTCAATTAGGGTTAAAAAAATTACCTAGAGCAATTTGGTTAAAATTTATTTACCGTTATTGAGTGATTTCCAAACAAAAAATTAAATATGTTTAAATATTTGGTCGATTTGATTCACTTTTATATGAGGTACCCAATATCACATTAAAAAACCGTAATATTTTTAGATATTTCAATTTTTATGTTTCAGACTGATCCATTCGATATTAAGTTCAAATTATCTTTCTAAAAACGTAAGTTAAATTTTATAAGTTATACAATTTATAAGTCTTTATTAAAAGTTATATTTTTAACTCTTTAGAGTATTGTCCGTAAAAATTTAACTTTTACGATAACTTTGTTCTTTTTTATGATAATGATAGAAATTTTATTTAACTGTAATAAACGCCATTTAATATAATAGGATTTATTCTAGGATATCTTTAGTTCTGTTTTTTTAAATATTTGTTTAAATCTTATTACTTTTGCTTTAAGGTAGTAAAGTTCTATAATTTTGTATCGTATTTTTATTATGAAATGCTTATGATGATTGATGCTCTGAAAGACTTATCCCATAGAAGATTTATTCAAATTGAAGATTCCATTTTTTAAAATTTTTTTTAACTATTCGTAAAATAGAAAGAGTTAGATATTGAAATAACAATATAGTTAATTAATAAAAAGCTATAAATAAATAAAAAGCATAAATAACAAAAAGCTAATATTATCTGTTAAAATTAATAATATAAAATTAAATATATTTTTTGTTAAATTTTTTGTGTGCATAATTAAAAAATTGTATATAGATAAAAAAAAAAAAAAAAATCATATAGTTATTAGGTTTTGTCACCAAATAAACCAATTTTTAATTAGACATTTTCTTTTATAATTTCTTATTTTATCTCAGGTATTTAAATCTACTAAATTTCTTAATATTTATTAACGTTAAATTTAAATACCTCGATTAATGTTTAAACCAAGGTTTTGAGAAAATTATTGTTAAAGCTATATAAAATCTGTTTGATGGTTAATTTATAAAGAGTAATTATATAATTTTATGAGTTGGGAGATCATAAGTTATAAACTTTAAAGAATAAACAAATTAACTTTTACTTCCAAGTTTAATTTTTTTTTTTTTAACCTTCGGAACCACCGTTAAGATATATCTTAAGAGGATGAGATGAATGAATTGTAGTGTGTGTGAAAAATGCCATGCCTGACCGGGATTCGAACCCGGGACCTCCGGATGAAAGGCCGAGTACTTAGCCGACCCGTGATTCGTGCCATGGAGGCTGGCTAAGTTTAATTTAAAATTATTATACTCTTATTTTTATTATTATTTCGGATTTATAAATACTCAATAAAATAAGAAATTATTTTTGTTTAGTCTTTTTACCATATTTTTTTACTGAATAATATTACACGGATTGACGGGAAATCAGATATAAAGAAATATTTTCTATACTGTTTAAATTTTTTTTATTTAATAATGTAGCGTGTTGATCTAATATAAAAAGTTATTTTCCGTCAGAAAAGAAGGAGTAACGTTAGCCAATAATTATCATTTATTGAAAAAAAAAAGTTAATTTTGGAAAAACTTTCACTTAGCATTTTTTTTGTTATCGTTCTGGACTCTGGTTCTCAGTATACGCCTCATTTTACTATGTTCATGTCCCCGTAGCTTAAATTGTTTCAAGTGTGAAAAAGATTTCACTTCTAAATTTTTTGCTTCCATTCTCATGTTAACACCACTCACGTGAATGTACTTCTATTATTAAATTGTTTTTTTTTCTGTTATTTTCTGGCATTGTAACACTAGAGCGACGATGAAATTTTGTACAGACTCGTATATCTGGGGAAATTTATAATATAAGTAAACTTTTGGAATCAATATCCTCAGAGGGGGTTTTTGGGGATCATTTTTTTCAAAATTTTGCAAATAACTCCATTTTATATTAAGCTCAGTATATATTTGCATGCATATCTTACCATTTTTAAAAATATTTATACCAAAATTCTTACTTCCCCTAAAATCGAAGAAGCTATCTTTTTAACCGATTCTAACTGATATTACAAATTTTTAACCCATTTTTTTTTTTAACTTCTTCCTAGGTATAATAATAGTTCAAGTGACAAAAAAAAAATACTTTGAGGGGAAAATTAAGGGTAGGAAAGTTGATCAGTGTTTAAAAATATACATTTTTGAATTTTTAAAACTTTTTTTGGTTTATTTAAACATATAATGATAATTTTACAATAAAATTCATCATAAATTATCCTTCATCCCAACAAAGAAATCTTAGGTAAATTTTTTCATACATACGTATTTTTTGGAATATGGATACTTTTGGAATGAAAAATTCCACTATATAAGAATATAACAAATGTCAGGCAAGTATTATAACTTTGTTGTCAGCTTGTTTTAAATTTTTTTGGAATCTAGGGGTCGGGTGACTTTTTTAAAATGTCTTCTTTCTGAATTTTATTATTTTAGTATATGACAAAAAATTACAAGTCGGTCTGATTAAACAATTTGTAGTTTATTGAGTTATCTTACTCAACATGTATGAGTTATGATAGTGATGGAAAGCTGAAGCCTGATATTGGTTGAAGCATAATCGTTGCAGTTGCAATTAGTTGAACCCGTATCAAATTCTGGACAAAAATTCCCCCATCTACCTAGAAGTTATAAGTAGCGCTGATCTAAAGGAGGCTTTGGAGCTTCTGGGGTTTGTCTCCCACGGTTCCTCTTTTGTGGTAAGTTGACCTCACTCCATCCGTACACATTATTCTTTATCCCTTTCTTGCGGTTTAACTTTTATGAATTATGTCAAAGCTTGTTCGGTTAATATTGCACGAAAGAGAGGTCTGATAGAATATTGGTTGGCTGTGATCCCTTTCAGGGATTCTTCTTCTTCCGTAGATTTTCATCAGAATTTTTCACAGAATTAAATATATTTTCGTAGTTATCGTTAAAGATCGAAATGTGTCAATATTGTGAGGAGTAATTCCTAAACGATTAAACAAAGGAATTACAATGTATGGCCTGTTAGAATTATATCTGGACGAAAACAATTCTTTCATCATCTGACTATAATCACAAATATACTTTTGTGATGCAGCCGGTAGGGTGCATGTAGGGTGCGTGTAGGTAGGGTGCGTGTAGAATAGAAACGTCGAACAACGGAATGTAACAATAGGAAACTGTTCGGAACTCATTGGAAAATGCTCGGTCTTGTTGCTTCACGAACTTAAGGAAGATTTTGTTTCGTTATTCTTTTGGAGTAAATAAAAATTCAAATTCATGTCGTTCCATAACATTACTTAGGTTTTTTATTTAATTATTTTTATCTTTTTGACATAAATTTACGAAAATTCAAATAGACTATATAGTGATAGACTAGAATAGTGTTCCACGAAAGTTGTGTGAAATTAAATTTAAGTTAAAATATAATTAAAATTAATCAAAATAGGATAAATAACAGAAGGAAAATAAGTTCCATGATTTCTTTTTTTTTTTTTAACCTCCGGAACTGCAGTTAACTATATCTTCAGAGGATGAAATGAATGAATTGTAGCGTGTGTGAAAAATGCCATGCCTGACCGGGATTCGAACCCGGG
>JAAAKQ030036532.1:0-16931 GCA_010016005.3 Zanna intricata
ACACACGCTACACAATTCATTCATCTCATCCTCTGATGATATACCTTAACGGTGATTCCGGAGGTAAAAAAAAAAAATAAAATAAAAATAAATTGAAAGAAATGAAAACCACATTAGTTGTCAAACAACCTTTGTTTACCAGATCCATGAATAAAACGAAAGCTGCAACAATTGCATGTATACTTGCAAAGCACAAAAAATCTTTTGAGGATGGCAATATAATTAAAGAATCAATGCTTGCTACATCAGAGATATTATTTCAAGAATTTAAAAATAAGAATGAAACTATGTTAGCTATCCAAGAAGTTCAATTATCCCAAAATTTTGTCACTCATAGAATAGAAGTAATATCTGAGAATATCAGAGCACAACTAATAGATAATTTACAAAACTGTGTTTTTCAAGTTTATAGTGTGATGAATCAACAGATATCTGCAATGTAGCTCAAATAAATATTTTTATAAGGATGGCGTTTAAAAATTGCTTAGCAAAGAAAGATAATACTTTCAGTTTTGCCATTAAAAGGAAACATGTGAGAACTTATACCAAGTTATTAAAAACCACATTACAGCAATTAATCTTCCACTTCAAAAACTTGTGTCCATAACAACAGACGGTGCACCTACCATGGTTGGTTCTGCTATTTCTTCATCACAGTTTGCAACAACGATGCTGAGTTTCCAAATTTTTTCACTACCACTGCATTATACATCAACAGGTATTATGTATAAAACAGCTGCATCATGTACACATTATGAAAGTTGTTCTAGAAATTGTCAATTCTATTTGTGCCAAACCACTTCGGAGAATATTATTAAAAAAAAGACCGATGAACTCAATGCTGAGTATGGAACTTAATGTTACATTCTGAAATTAGATGGCTTAATAAAGGAAAAGTCATTCAATGATTTTTAGAGATTCTTCCAGAGATAAGACAGTTTGTAGAATCTAGAATCGAAAATTATGTAGAATTTAGTGATCATAGCAGGTGATCTGATTTAGCCTTTCTTACAGACATAACAACTAAAATGAATTTACTCAATCTTGAACTTCAGGGAAAAGAAAATCTATCACTGAATAGGAAGTATCAATGCATTTAAATCAAAATTAAATTTGTGGATCTCCCAAATAAAGGAATCTATCTTTTGTCATTTTACAAATTTGGACTACATTAAGGAATATAAGAAAATTGAAACAAATAAATGTTCTGAATCTCTCACTGAGCTTAAAAATAATTTTGAAATCAGATTTTTTGATTTTTGTAAAGTTCAGCCAATTGCTTAATTCATGTTAAATTCATTTATTGATACTAATATTTTTGAAATAACACAACAAATTGCAAATACGATAAATAAAAACGCTACTAATTTAGAAATGGAAATGATTAATTTTCAATCTGATCTACAATTAAAAATAAGAATATCATAAACAGATTTTAGGATACTCATAGAGAAAAAATGTCCACTCTTAAAAGAAACTTTTCAAAGGTTACAGTCCTGATTTGGATCAACTTACCTTTGTGAAACTGGTTTTTTTTAATAATGAACTTGCTAAAATCAAAGTTCAGATCTAGGATAACTAATGAACATCTGCATGAATTTAGCTATAACATTGTATGTACCAGAATACAAGAAACTGGCAGAAGAAATGCAGTGTGAGGTTTAACATTAAAATATGTTTATTGTTATATTTAATTTGTATTTGAATTCTCAATAAATTGCGCATTTTCTTTTACATATAGCAATTTTTTGTGCATTATATACGTTTTAAATTGAAATATTAGAAGCAAAATATATATGTGGCTCGCCAAAAAAATTTTAAATTCTTAATTGGCTTAAGCCTGGTTAAAGGTTGGGCAACACTGCCGTAAACCATCCACATTACACACAACAGATCTACAATAATTCCAAGTATTCAATAAATTAGCATCTTGAAAGTAGGCAAGGAAGAGAGAATAAATGCCTACAGTGAAGTTGAAACTAAATTTAATTAAACTGGTTCTTATAGATAATGAAGTTGAATAACAATGGGTGTACCTTACCATTGGCTAAGTAACTAAGTACCATTGTATTTTTTGATAACACCTTATCAGCCCTAATGTCCTTAAATAAAATCTGATCTGTCAGTTATGTTCAAACAGCCAATAATAAGCTTCTAGAGCCAAGTTGTAATTTCTCAGCCTTTCACCTACAAATTTCCAGGTTTGAATCCTGATCAGGCCTGGCATTTTTTGGCATGATATATAATTTCCATACTGTAATCCCATCTAAGAGCTTTGAGCTTATGTAATAAATCCATCATCTAAAAAGAAAAATGGATTTTATTTAACTCAGGTGTTCTGTAAACTACAATGTAGTAACTCATGTTCTGCTGTATTATGAAACTCTACTTTAAAAAATAAATAAAAAACTAAACAACATACAACAGATGAAACCTACGTGAGCAAAATTACGCCATTTGCAAGAGTGCATTATTAAATTCATAATTTAATAATAAAGCAATTTAATTTTTTTCTAGTGTTTCACATTGTGTGAGGAACAATCCGACCTGTGCTTGTACTTAGATAATTTGTACTCGAGTGTGAAATATCATTTTTTTTTATTGCTTATACTTATGCCAACAGACAACTGATTAAATAATTTGGCATTTGAATTATAAATCACAATAATTAAATAGAGCAATACAAATTATTTTAACCCTTCTGCTGTAAGACAAATATTATTAGTCAAAATAAAATCCAAGATTTTTATACCTTGCATGATCATTACATCAAAATAGATATACTAAAGAGAGAGAAATAGGGTAAAAACAAATTTTTTTTTAAATGGATAAGCTTGTCCACAACATTATAATCCATATAATTAAAAATTATACATCCTAAACTAAAATAATATCAAGTAATTATTTTAAGTCGAATGAAAACAGAAACTTTTCACAAATTACTCAGTAACATAAAAAGAAAATTAAATAAAATAATTAACCAAACTATCATCTGAAATATTCAAATGAAATAAAGTAGTATCATAGGAGTATGTTAACATAATTCCATATTCAATATTGAAATATAGACATATATTGAAATTTTAATGACATATATAGACCCCATACACATACACACAAAACACTAAAAAAAAAAAACTTTCTTAAATTAACAATTGACTTTACTGGACTTAAAAAATATATCTAAGTAAATTAAAAAAGGATTAATGGATATTTCATAAGGGAATGTATTTATGAAATAGAGTGGTAATATTTCAGGAACATTTTAAAATCAGTTAATATATATATTTTCTCGTATATATAGAAAACAACTAACATATCACGGCAGATTACTTCAGCTGTGATATGTTAGTTATGTATTAGAACATATAAGTATTATCACTATTTTTTTTAGTACTGATGTTAGAGAAAATAATCTGATAATTGGTGATATGTAAAATTAACTAGATTAAAGCATATAAACCTCATCAAAAGAATATAACAGTCATATTACAAAACAATTATTCACACGTTCTTTATAAAGTTTAATTTACCAATACAATTATTTGACTTATTTTTAAAATTCTACATCCTAACTAAGCTATCATAAAACTATTTTTATTACATTAATAAATTGCTTACATTTTATAATAAATGCTGTATAAATATATAAAAGCAAAAAATTTATAGTAAATATGGGATAATAAGACTAATCTAGCAACATATTTTTTAGATTGGGTTAATTTTTATTTTACATTATTAATAGCATCAAATGTGCTTGCATATGTACTTTCATGAGAGTAATGAAATTGACTATTGGACTACTATTAAAAAATACCAAATACCATTAAAAAAATACCAATATCAGTTTATAGACAACAGCAGTTAACAGAATGGTAGATCTGACTAAGTGGGTATATACAAACAAAAAACACTCTGTTCCTCCAAGAATTTTTTTATACTTTTTTCTGATCTCTAGAAACTTACAATGCTTTATTATAAATTTCACTATCATATTCTTTACACCAAAAGAAAGAAAGAGGTACATCCATCTGCTGCACAATAGATTATAATCAAATTCCTGAAAAAGGAAATGGTCCAGCCAGTGGAAGTTGTCTGTAAGTTATGCAACCAATTTGGGGAACCACTACAAATACAGTCCTGTGTTTTTCACATAAAACTTTCTCTGAAGGGCAAGAGGATTGATAACATGAACCATGATTGCTAACCTTGGAGGAATCAGATCAATGAGAACATTCATGCAATTTATGACCTTTATGAGACTGACCTTCACTTCAAAATTGATGAAATTACTACTCAATTTGAAATCAGTTATGGCAGCATCAAAAATGATTATTCATAACAAGCTTGGGAACAACAGTGTCAGCCATATCTGCAAATGGCTTCTGGATTGTTAGAAAACTGAGAGACTTTTTTTTGACTGCATTCATCTGATATGAGATTTGAGTTCATTACTATAGCCTGGAAAGTAAGCAAGCAAGCACGAAATGACAGAAAAATAGGAGAGGTCGCACTAGTTAAAGCAGACTCATTCAACTGTTTGCTGGGAAAATCTTGGCTGCTATGTTCTGGGACTTGAAGGCCTTTGTCTTCCGGATTTTCTCCATGAACAATTAACAAATGAAAAAAAATGTATACCATAGTTAACAGTACTACATTACAAACTTCTTGAACAAGTTTAAGCTGTTTACAGGACCAAAAGACAACCTATGACAATACCAGGATAGAGAACCAAATGCATTAAAAATTGAAGAAATATCCTGGGTTGCTCTGGAATGCCTGCTTTACAACCCAAACCTATTGCCTTCCATGCATGAAGCAGGGCTACCTTTGTGAGCAATTGGCTTTGACACACTACTTCTCTTTTTGTAGTAAAGGCATAAGAAAAACTTTTATCGGATGGGAAAGATTTGTTTCTACAGCAGGTGATTATATTTAAGAATTATGTCATTTTTTTTTTTTACTTCTACTTTGTACCAATAAAATTTTAATCGTAGATTCTTGTATATACTTGATACACCCTTATATTACAGACAATAACCAAAATGTTTGTAATTTTTACCATTCTGATTAAAAAAACAATAATAATTAAATAGAGCTACATATCTTGAGAATGAAATCTTAGTATGCTTCAGATCTGATGAAATGACCACTGATATCACATCAACAAAGAAAAGAAACTGGCTATGATGATGAATAATCACTAAATTTATGACAAATATACTTCGATTATTATGAATGCCTGAATAATGTAGCACAAATTAATTATAGTTTACTTCTCTATATTTGTTTCCTAGCTGTCATTCTGTTATTGCATTCTATTTAACAACACAACTGGAATGGTGATTTAGGAATGTTCTAAGCTATATGAATACTTATCACTTGAAAAAGGGATGCAATTGCCTGAAAGCCCAATTCACAAAGTTATATAACACATCTGGTAAAACTTACATATGTATTGAAACCTAATCACTTTTTATGTATGGTGTAAACACTGAAAATTGGTTTTGGAGAGTAAAATGATCATATTTAATTTTTGCAGATTACAGAGGTGGATAGGTTACAAGTATATAATTTTAAAAAAAAATTCACATTAATTATTTACTTCTATTAATGTGGGGAGAGCATAGTGTTAGCAATTGTTTTCTTGCACAGGAAGTTGACAGTTCAAAACTGTGATATTATTTATATACCGATGCTAATGACTCCTTTATATCATCTTCCAGCTACTACTCAAATTAGGACCACATCACCAGATCCTAGACCGGTGATCCAAGATTATAATAAGCTATAAGAAACTAACTATACAAACAAGTGATGCAGCTGCCTAAGAGCCCAGATACGACAAAACTGTACAAGATAAAACGGGGCTAATACCATAAATAGAATTATTTATTACTTTTTTATCATTATGTCTTTTCTTCAATAATACCTATTAAGATATTTTATTACAACTGAAGAAATTATGCAAATTGTTTTTAAGTTTAATAAAACTATATTAAAGGAATGACTTTGTTAATCATATACATCTAACAATAAATGTAAATTCAACAGTTTTATTACATCATAATATTAATTCACTGAATTTCCTAAAGCAGTAAAACACAAGAAAATATTTTTGAGGTATCTCCCACCATCACTTACTTCTCAAATAGCACTAAATTTAAAAAAATTACATGGGTTAAGAATAATAAAAAGAGCAAAGTGATATCTTAAAAAAAGTTTTACTTTATCAAAGTTTTCTGTTAACAATTAAATCTTCAATTTTTTGAAAATTCATTACTATTTAAGATATGAACTGATAAAAAATTATATTATTCATAAAAAAACAGAATGAATTAAGAATAAATTCCTTATGTCTTACTGCTTAGGTGTTAGATGGATTCACTGATGAGTATTAGAGTAAATCTATAAAAAAAAATTACCTTTTCCACTTTTGTACTTTGCAAGTATCATATTACTATTTTATATTATATATATATATATCAGTTTGTATTAATTTTCTTATAGTGCTCTGTTAGCCATTTAATACTTTGTTATGGATTTTAATTATTATCATAGTATTTTTTATTTTATTTTATGTATATACACACAAAGACATTTTTTTGTTGTTCTAAAATTGCATAAATAAAAACAAAAAGTTTTATCTTTATAAAAGTGGAAAGAAAGGACCTGACAGTTCTAATTTTACTTTCTGAGTTTCATTCATTCAGAAGGTAAAATCCTTCACTCTTTTTGTTTTTATAGGTCTCTGTGGTTTTTTAACAGTAATATTCCTAATGAAAGATAAACAATTTATTAGGTATAAGTTACTTTATTAGTATAAGTTTTTCCTATTACTAATGATTACTAAGAAAGATCTGTTAGTAAAAGATAATAATCATATATCATGCGTGTATAAGTTGAACTACATAAATTAATCCTCATAGAACTACTATATTATTGCAACATGTCAAGATAATACATATTTACAAATCTACAAATAACAGATTACAGCAGTACAAAATTTCTGAGAAAAGACATCTTTTACACATAATTTTATAATTAATTAACCACAAAATAGAATAAATAATTCTTCAAATTGATATTTAGACTACAATTAAGCTAAAAGTTTTGTACTTATGTTCCATATGTAAAATGATTTAAAAAATAAAATAGACCATTTTACATTAAGCAATCATGTAACTCATCATAAGACAAAAATCTATAACAGTATAACTGCTAATGTAATTGTAATAGCATCAACACTGTTCCACTTCTAAAATATTTACTTTCAACAGCAAAAAGGTTAAAATTTGTTACAAAATCAGCAAATAGTGTACAATACTACAAAACAACAATTAAATTAATTTACATAAAAAAATAAAAACTAATAAATATCCTTAAAATAACGCTGAATAATCCTAATCATATCTATTTTTATAAATAACTGTATATTTTATATAATTCAACCCACTAATCTGTTCATGTTAATTATATTAAACATCTCTAAACAAATTGACCATATTTATGAAAACCTGAATCAAATTAACACAATTTTGGTTATTAATAATGCTAACTGCTTAAAATAAAAAACTGTAACTCCAATTATACATAAAAATTGCACCTACATAATAAAACAATCACACACATAAAACTGCAACCTCAAATTAAACACACTTAAAAAATTTACATTGACAAGAGATTATAACTATTCTTTTGAAAAATAATCAGTGAATGTGTACGTTTAATAAATATTATTTATTGAAACAGCTAAATGTAGCAATTTCTACATATTGAAATGTTGCGCATATTTCACAAGCTAAAATAATCTATAGATTTAAATGTTTTACAATTTAATTATAAAATAATTAGCTACACTCTAGAGCAATTACTTGTATGCTTATAATCCTAGTATATCAAACGAAACAATGGACAATAAATAAGATATGATTGGGAGAATGAGTAATAAAAAATAATCCTGGAAACAATGGAGTTATGCCGTAAGACAAATAATATGAACTATAAAAAGATCTATACATCTCTCCATAAAGAGATCATAATTCATTGACGACCATAAAGTACTAATATTTATCTACAATCATAATTTCTACTGAGGAATTTGTTTCAAATCATAAGTTTGAAAACGGTGCTTGTCCACCAGTTTGTCAAACCATTTTGTTGATAATGTTCTAATTTAAATTCTTTCAGTATGGTGATATGGAAGAAATGGGGAGTAGGGTAGACGGATTTATAAGGCTTATTTCCCAAATTATCTATCATCATGGACCTTCTTTACTGATGATTCCATATAAGAAAGTGAGATTATTAAACAAAAGAAAATAATTCTCTATTTGAATATATAAATACAAACAGACTCTATGGCCTCAAGATCTCACCAAAGTCCATTCAAATGGTGTCACTTAAAAAAAAAAAAAAATGAAATCAGCAGTATATAAAGTAGTTAATATCAGTGTTATATAAAGAATATACAGATAAAAAATTGGAGGGATTCAACAACTGAGCAAAGAAATAGATTAACAAGCACTAAAAATAATCTGTTAAAAGTGGTGCTTTAGTTTTTTTTTTTTAAATAGCATGCTTTTTTAATAAAATATTCTTATAAAATTATAATATATATTTATATTAAAATTCTTTTACAACATTCATTAAAAAGTTTATTTTTAAAAAGACTTAAATTTAATACAATAATATATTTCAACAGTAAAACTGTATATAGATTAATGTCACGAATTATCAACGATTAAAATGCTAGATAAATAAATATATATATTCATTACAAAATCTATGCATTTTCCCCTTTCCTCTAGAAGAATCCATAAGAAAAAAAACTACTATGAGTAGAAATATCTTGAGTGTTAAAATACATATTAAAAATGCATATTGAAGTAAAATTTCTTGCTATTTTTTTTAATATATATTCTGGAATGAATTGAACAAAGATAATAATGGAATAAAAAAGTGATTATAAACGTTGGTATAACTGCTAAATAAAGTGGTTATTTAACGTGGTAGCATACTATTTAGTACATTACCACAAATACTGATGAGTTCAAAATACTTAAACGGAATAAAATAATTTCAATGCAACTAATATAAGTAAATAAATAGTAGTGCTTCACCAACTGACCACATTTTCAAAATTTGGTTAGAAGGTCTCAGTATTTTTTCTCAAAAGCCACCATGTAATTATAATTAATACTTTTTTCTAAATCACTCGCTCAATAATTGTTGCTTATAAAAAATGAATTGGCGTTAATCCTTTAAAGTTATAGTAGTCCTTCTGTATCTGCAGGTGGTAAGTTCCAAGACCTACCATGAATTGTAAATCCACTATATATATATATATATATACATATAACTATATTACATTTAAATTGATAAATACCATATAATAAGACAATACTAAAACAATAAATACAGTAACAATTAAATGCAATTTACATTATGTAGATTGGGTACAATCATTGTGATTGTGCACAATCTACCAAAAATTACAAAAGCTTATAAAACATTCATATGTTTTAAATAAATATAAAACACAGAAAAAAGTAATTTTGAATAATTGACACTTAATGTACAACAAACTACAACCAAATTACTTTGTCTTTAAAGAATAAAAGTAAAAAAGTTTAAAAGCCAAATTATAGAAGAAAGAATATTATGAGTAAATGAAATCATTTTTTTAAACATTTAAAAAAGAAAATTCAATTAAGCTTCGTAAAGAAAATCAATAATTTCTTTAAACAGTTTACAGAAAATTTATTAAATATAAACAATGTCCAAACAGTGATTTATCAAAACTTTCAGTTGATTATCTTCTCTTACATTAAACAGAATTTTACAATTTCTAAATTTTGGACTGAAATTTTCCCTTAATTGAATTTAAAGAATTCTTTTAAACAAAGAAGGCTTATTTAAGAAAATCAGAATACAATAACTTCTTCTTTATTATACAAAATAATCTTCAGAAAAAAAAAAGGGTAACTTGGCTATAACGCAAATATTGCTCAGAGATATTTGGGAATTGGTTTTGAACATAAATTAAATGATTTGAAACTTATGAGCAATTTTTTTGTTTTAATGTGACTGTACTACATTAAACAGCGGCCAAAATGCTGCAGATATGAGGATTCCAATGTATTCATCAATATGACATTGACTTGGTTTCTGTTAATAGATAAATGTGAGGATTAAAAACCAAGAAATGCTATTTTCAAAACTGTTTTTCCTTTTTATTAATAAATTATGGACCAATAGATAATAAGGTCATTAATATATGTAACACCATGTATTGAAACCACACCTACTGCTGATTAATCTCAATTACTAAGTGGAAATGTGGCTTATGCAGCAGGCATTTTAATCTAAATTCACAACCTTCAATTTTCAGGATGTTTGTAAATTTAAAAATTACTATTTTAAATTAATATCTCATTTTTTAAATCAATTTTTTTAATATGTAAAAAAGAAATTAATACTTAACAGAATATTTATTACATATTAAAAAAATTAATTAAAAAAAATGAAAATTTAAAACTATCCTTCTAAAACCAGAACTGTCAAGTCAGCAACATATATGGCACTTCTAATTTATTTATATGGTGGCACTTATATTCTAGTTTTTTTTTCAAGTAAGATATGTTTTTAATGAATAATTTAAAAACGTAAAAGTATTAATTGAAGACCAAAAGAGTGAAAATATCACATGATATACGTTAACTGAACAAGGATGTAACTCATTCAATTGTTAGATTAAGACCATTCCTTACTAAATACTTCTGAACAATTATTTGAAGTATTAACTTCTTCTTTATAGAAATAGTATTTGTATGTTTATTAACAACCTCTTTTCATACTTTGGTGCATTACTTCACAAACGTAAACAGAGATCGATAAAACTATTCCAAAGGAGTTAAGATTGTATACCATATGGACCACAAAATACCTACAGATGAGTTGTTGTCTAGTGACCATTAAAGAGTTTTTATGAACTGCTCTTTACACAGTTATATTTGTATAATGAATAAAATAAATAATATTTTGATAGTCTGTATATTACAGTTCTAAGTCTCTGCATATAATAACAGAAATAGTTTGTTGAGATTCTTCAATGAACAAATAGATAACGTTGGTTTTCTGCACATATTTCTTTAAAATTCTTCTTTTAGAAGTTATATGTTTATATATATGTTTTCATTTATACTTAGAAAGTTATTACAATAAACATCTATTGTATTATTACAGCCAAAATTGCTTAAATGAATTTTGAAAAAATTCTATATAAGTGAAGTGAGATTAGGCTGTAACAAAATATTATAGCAATACTAATATAATAACAAGCAGCCTTACGTCAAACTAAAACAAAAATATGGGTCTGACATAGATTAAAAATAAATTAGAATAAAAGCATTTGAATGTATTATATATTAATTTCTGATTCAAATGGAAAGAAGTTACATATAAATAGTAGAAAATTTGTTTGCGAGTCACACATTGATACTTAAAACCTAATTCATATAAATCAAATTTGTATTTATCTTTACAATGGTAATGAACTGTTTAACAATAAACAGGTTTAGAATTAACAGCTGTTTCAAGCATCATCAGTTTTTAACTATTTTAGTGCATTATCATCTGTTATAAGAAAATTTAAAAAAAAAAAAAGAAGAAAATACTAAATTTGGCCATCACTTTCCAAGAAGGTAACTTCTAGTGGCAAAATTCTGGATAATGAGTTAGTTATATCTAGTTACATGAAGTGATTCTCTAGTAAAAATTTTTTCAAAAAATTTCAGTAATACATACTAAATTTAGCAGTTCAAACTGCAATAACTTATTCCTCACTAATAATTTTGTTTTCTTCTAATTCTAAGCGAAATCATTCTACAAGACCAATACAAAATAACATTAGCATTTCATATTGAGCATATAATGCAGTCATCAACTGAAATCAAACAACCTTTATTAGACTAAGCATGCACCCATTAATATAATTACATTTACACTAACCACTCATACATAATCCACTATACTGAAGACCTTGATTTTATACTCGCTACAGCTCTAAAAAAAATTATGCAAACTATCCCTTCTGTAAAAAAAAGATTAGGAGGAATTTGTAACTCAATAAATACAATTTAAAGAAATTTACATGGAAGATTTTATACTAAAAAAACAATACGAGTTTTACCATGGATTATAAAATTAAGAGTCTTACAACAAATAAAGGAAGAAAAAAATATAACAATAATAAACCAATAAATAATATCACTCAAAACAATTTGTTAACTTATGACAATTAATTTTGTGCTAAGTTCAAGATGAAATATATGTGTGTATTTATATAATAGTTAAATAACTTAAAATTTTACCCAACAAAAATAATCCTTTTGCAGAAATGTAGCATTGTTTGGCCTGAAACATTTATTTAGGTGGGATTATTTTAGTTTATGTAAGTTGTGAGGTGGTTAGCAGCACTAACAAATATGTGACACTTTCACTGTTATCTCATTTAATACATAACAGTATATAAAAGAATCAAACATATATTGAGTATATGAATCACATATACTCAAAGACTAAATTTTTCAGCAGTTTTCAAAATTAGCAACAAATATAACAGCAACATCAACAACAGATACTTTAAACAAATAAGGAACTGCACATACATTAAAAATAAATCCTTTAAAGTAGATACTATGAAAGAGATTTATTTTTAAATTTATATTGGTGAACTACATTATTTTTGGCAGCAATCACAACAGAAATAAAAACACTTTTATTACAGTAAAGATATTAGATCTGTTATAATCTTAAACTGCCAAATAAAAATTAAACACAATAAGAGAGAGTAAAAAAATAATGATTACGATATAGACTGAAAAAATATCAAAGAAAAAGAATGAACTGTTTATTTCCGGGCACAAGAAGCATGTTAATTGAATAACAAATATAGGAACTCTAGTAAGATATCTTTTTAAAAATGTACAACTTGAAAAAAAGTTACAAAGCACGGATTACATGTATCATTAAAACCTATCCCAATTCTCTTAAGACATTACTCATTTTTTAGAATATTATTCCATCAGTGATCAAGTTATCACAGACTTCTTATAGAAAGAATACCACACTTCTGCTTGTGTTTAACAAATAATCTAATTGAATGAGATATTAAAAACAAACTTGTAGACCAAAGAAATAACTAAATAACACTATTCTTGAAACAATAAGAAAAAGGTGGCGCAAAAACACAATTATCATAATCTAAACAGCATTAAGGGCATGATATTAAAGATACAAAAACAAGGTTTTTTTGCAGCTGTATTTGGACAATTAAGAATGGAATATGAAGATATTTGTTAATTTCACAAACTAATAACTGATTCTATTCAAAACTTTAGTCAGCATGAGAAAAAATTTAAATGAAAAAATTTCTTTCCCTTAAACAAACCAAAAAATTGATAATTATTAAAACATTAAACAATTGTTATGTAGCATTAATAGAATAAAACTCATGCCCTCAGGAGTACCTAAGATGGCAACAATACAGCCTATAAATCAAATTTATCAAGTTATTGTTTTGTAGAAAAAATTAGATACAAAAGTACAGAATAAAGCAATGGTAAGATACATGGTTAAGATATCTAGAAGGCTTATTAGCAAAAAAAAAACTACCTCTAGCAGTAAAAAATCACTTAATCTGTATATTATAGGAGGAAAAAAGAATTTTCTGAGTAGACATCCTTGATAAAACTGTTAATTAAAATAAATTGTGAAGTTAAATACGTAATAAAATAATTGATCATTAAAAGATAATATTAAATTTTGAAATTATGGTGTGTCTTATGATCCAAAAAATAAAGACAATTAAGGGCAGAGCAGATAGTTTTTAATTTAAACGGTTAACAGTTAACTGTTTCTTAAAAAGGATGGTTGAAATAAAGAATTAATTTTTAACTATACGATTGGAAATGAATCGTGTATCGGCTTATGCCAACAATACAATACAGAGATTAGCAAGAATTCTTTACCTTGTAATTTAACACATACAAAACACAAACATGCATTAAATGTACAACTGGTGAAACAACATATTTGTTTGAATAACTATAACAATTAGTCAATATTTCTTAACAGCCAGCATACTCAATCTGAAAACATAGTGCAAATTTTAATACTTTACAATCAACACATATTTTAAATAATGTAAATTACAAAACAATTCGCTTACATTAACAAGTAGGAATAAAGTAATAAATAAGTAAAACACAAATTTACTTTAAAGAATATAAAATCTCACAAACAGAAAAACAAAAATTAAGGAATCAAAACATTATTACTTTTAGTCACTTACTGATAAAAAATAAGTAAAATGAATGACAAAATTATTATTATTATTACTTTAAATATTCTTCATACAGAATGACTAGCAAATTACGGTAACAAAAAATATTCATGCAATAAGTATTTAATCATATATACCCCAGACCCAAAACGAGGTACTATATTATTTAATCTTTTTTAAACTTTACCAGCTGTGCAATGTATGGAACTACTGCAATAAGAAGAAAAACTAGAGTTGCAAAAATTGACATCTGAGAAATGTAGAATGCAACAAAATTTCCAGTTGGGATAAAATCAATAAGCAGATGCATTGAGATGACTAGTAATGTAACTAATATCACTCCAACAAAAGGATAAAATTTAACTTGACTCCTAAAACAAAAATAATAACATAACATTAAAATACAGCAAAATACAAATCATTTTGCTGAACAGTTAAGTTTTCTGTAGTAAAACACCCAGAAAATGGGAATTTCTAAAAAGATTCCATGTAAAAACAATTGTTCAGCATAACATTAAATTAAAAAAAAAAATTAGTAATAAAAGCTTCATTTAAATAAGTAAATACATTACACTTTGCAACTAACCAGCTCATCACTACAGTGTTCTCTAACAATGATAAATATTCAAACTACAAATGAAGTGTTACATTCATTATTATACTAATTTCGTGCATGGACATACACACACTGGGTGAGCTAGAAGTTAGTTTTCCCAAATAACAGTAAGAAAACAGGTAATAAATTGCATTATAAAGAGGTTTTTTATTATTATGTGTTAATACACATCAGAAAAATTGTTACTAAACTACTGTCCTGTTTTATAAAATCAATCAGTCAGAAAATTTGGATTTAAAGAAAATACCATGTCTTTAATGATCCTCGAGAACAAATATATCCAATCCATTCAGGAATTTGACTGAGGCAATCTTTAATTTACACAGTACAGTGACCATCTTGCTGATAAACACAAAAGTAACCAATATCATAAACAGGGCTATTAAAAAAACTGAGAAATAATAAAATCTCTTAAAAAAAAAAAAAAAAACAGAGATACACAGTTACATTTGTTACACTTCCTTTGAAGACATAAAATCAAAACATTTCTTTATTTGTCATTCCAGACCGAATATGAACTTTAGGAACATTAAGTTTCAATTACAATTATATGAAAACTATTCATCAGACCAATAAATACGATTACAATGATTTACTACACATTTAAATTGAATCATGCTTCATTCAACCATATCATTGAGCTTCAGAAATTATAATTTATTTTATAAAGAAATGATTAATTCATCGCTAAATTCAAACATACTATGAAATGAACATTCCTGAGTCCAAACATCCACGGCCCATCTCGTTTTTCTTGAAATATATTTCTATGCCCAAACATCACCTCAATACATCAGTGGTCACCGAGAGAATCCTCATCTAGAATAACTCCATTGCCCAGCGCCTGCCACCGAGTCCACAACAAATGCCAGATCAAGGACGGAATCAGTTAATCCTCTTGAAAAGCTGGGTAACCCGACATGTTGAGGCACACCATATTCAATGACACTATCAACTCAGACAGTACACCAGAACTGTTTTCATGTAACTGTTGCTTTAAAGAAAGAGCTTTATTATGCTTCTGCTAATAAAATTAAACATTACAAAAATTTTCTGTTTAACGCCATTTAAATTGAATCCCGCTTCAACAGACCATATCACTGAGCTAGAAAAATGAGAATTTACTTTATAACGAATAATTAATTCCTTACCAAATTCCACCATACTATCAAAATCATCTTCATGAGATGTATAAAGTAACTTTAGCAAACAACATTAAAACTTAATTTATTTAGAATCTTTCATAAACATATTCTGAGTATTTCCAGGCTAATGAAAGCCTTTCTAGTTGATCCTTGAGGGCTTTCTAGTAATATCGAAGCGTTAGGAAATTATGCACAGAATTCTTCATGGATAGTAGCAACTATTATTTCCTCACCAACAATTAAGTATTGAAAAACTTGCTCTTGTTTTGACTACTTTAATACCACTATTCTCAATAGAGATACAAAAGAAATAGCTGAACGAAGGAATAATTTTGCTGATTACTACCATCTTCAAAATCCAAATTTTTCACCTGTTACAGAATTAAAATCTGTTTGTAAAGGAAACTCACTTTTAGTCTACTCTATATAAAACATTTTAAATCATTTTCTTTTTTTAAATAATACACACATGACTTTTTTTTCATATATTCATGAGCACATTCATATTAACTCTGTCACTTCTCAAAAATATTGTAAACCTGTTAAAAATATTAAAAGATAATTTTTTCTGAAAAGTAGAACAAACAACTTCTTCTAGTCACTTGTAAACAAATATACACAAATCTTTTCTTCTTTTTATATTTGATGTATTAAAAACAATTTTAAATAATTTTTTTTTTGTAATATTGAACTTAGTTGAAAACGTATTTCTTTTAGTAGTGTGCGTTTGTTGTTTGAAAAAATACATTCATTGAAAAATTAGTAATATATAGTTTGCATAGTATAAAACATTAGTAAAAGTTATTTATAAATTGAATGAACA
>JAAAKQ030036554.1:0-16930 GCA_010016005.3 Zanna intricata
GAAAAATTGTACATATTTTGCCAATAAAAAATTTTCTGAGGTCAGTCCGGTTACTTATTATACAAACCCTGTACATCTTCAATGGTTCCAGAGTTATAAAATTTATTTTATTGGTTCCACAGTTTTAATTTTAATTATTGAATGCGACTTCATTTCCTTAATTTAAATGTACTAATTTATTAATAATTATTAACCTATTGATTGTGAAAAACTTTTACAATAAATAATAATTCAATAATAATAAAAAATAAAAAAAACAAACAAAAAAAAATAAAATAAAAACGCGTGTAATAAAAAATATAAAAATAAAAAAATATAGGTAATTTAATGGGTAATTTAATATTTTCTAATCAGTACCAGTTAAAAACATATTTTTCGCTATAAATATTTGTAATTCAAATATTATTTAGTAAAATTATTATTTTACGAAAATGGAATGATAGTGTTTTTTTATAAGCTTATATGAAACATTTTTAAATAGCAGACTAAATTTTAAATCATTAAGTATTATTTTTATTTTTACTCGGCACCCTCAAAATCCAGTTAAAAACCTGAACTTACGACTGTGATGTTTTTTTTTTGTTAAATGAGAAAAAGAAAAGAGCTTTTTCCTACGACAGTATAAACACTTTCGTAGTTTTGTACATAAAGACAAATCTACGGCTCCTTTTTATTAAGTAGTCTAAAAGTAAAAAATGCAAAAGCGTTTTTCTCCTCGTGCAGATAAACAGTTTAACAGAATTTTTAAATATAAACAGTGGAAAAGAGTTATCAAAAACTAAATTTTTTTTTTTTTATTTATTTTTTTTATCAACTTTCACTGGTACAATTGGTAGGTTAGACAGTAAGATATCCCTCCCCGCATTACAAGTTATGTTAATTTAGTACGAATGTCCTAGATTCCCGAGTAGAGCGAGTTAAAGCTGCACATAGTAGCAACAACACCACAAATTGCACCGTTAGGTTTCATCATCGATATTATTATCCATTAGCACATCAAATCCCACTTTTAAAATTCCCTACATTAGTTTTTATCGATCGATTTTTTTTTTTTAAATAAATAATAATTTTAAAATAAACTTCGATACATGAAAGAAGTTATAAATTCGTTGTTATATATTTATTTATTTGTTATTTATGTTTAAAGATCTTGCTTTTCACTAAATCCCTAAATCATTTATATTATTTAGTAAAAGTTCATCTGGTTGTTACGCTACAGGTTTTTTCTACGAAAATTTTACGTAAAATATTTTTAAACGAAAAATTATACTATCTACATACTTTTTAAAAAACTATTACTATTAGTAATCACCTATCACCTAACGCTTATTATCTACTGTATTCCAGACAGCCTTAACTCATTACTCAAATTACTCTTTTTACGTCATCAATCCCATCTTTTTATTATTATAATATAAACGCAAGCTATATATATATATATATATATAATACACACACACCTGTTTTTCTTATGAACGACGTGTTTTTTCATAAGCCAATAATTTTTTGTACACTTATTTAAAATTAAAAAAAATAAAAAATAGTACTACATTATTCGTATGAACAAACCGTTTAATGAAGTTAATTTATTTTATAAAACTCATTAATATATAATCTTAATAACCGTATAAAGCTAATCTCTAGTTTAATTTTTTTTTTAATTACAATGTCAAAAACATCGAAATATCTAAAATAATCATATATTTTATTTTTATAGATCAGTAAATTACAAAAATAAAACAATACCGCTTACCGCTTGTGTAAAAAAAAAAAAAACTGAAAAATAATTAAAACTTCAAACTGACAAATTCTTTTAAAATAAAGTAACAAAAAATTTAATTAAAAACAAATAGTTTTATTTCAAAACGTTCAAAAAGATTCATCTTAAATGAAAAACCTTTTCTTAATATTTACGAAAAGACGTTTTATTAAAACATTTTTCCTTATAAAATATATATATATAAGATTTAAAGCGTTACAAATATAAAATAAAATCAAGGTTAATGTATTTACCCCACTTGTCATTGTGAGATATACAACACTGGCAAATAAATCAGAAAAATTTGATGTATTTAAAAATTGAATAGAATAATTATAATACCTTCAAGACTTATGAATTTGCACCGTAATCTATAGCATTTTCACGACTTAAATGGTTCCTAAAGTACAAGGAACAGATAACTTTAGAAAAAGTTTCCTAACTACTTTTCAAAAAGAATCTGATGTACACAATACACAACACATAAGAAGTTCCTTGTATAAATTACATATTCATATATAATTTTTTTCTATTGTTATTAAATTATTATTCATCGTAAATTTTTTTCAATATTAGAGATTATATCTAGATTAAAAAAAAAACGAAAACAATGGAAATGAAATTGATTCGAACTAATGTACCTTCCCCTTTTAAAATCCTCATTAATTAAAATGTTTTTGTCTATAACTCTGGAACCAATTAAAATAGCACTACTACTTTCATATATCGTTGAAAAGCTCTCAATGTGAGATTCACAATGAAAAATAAAAGAATCCAATTTTTTTTTGGATTTTGGGCTATTTTGTACACTTTTGTTTTAGTCAATCACATTCAAAAGGGGGAGGTAAACAACTAAATACATGTTACAACAGTCCTATATAAAAAATTTTAACTCCTACAGACTGAGACTGTACAAGTTAAGTCGATTGTATTGTCGACCTAAGAATTGTACAGACTCCACTTTATTTACATTCCTACGTACCATTCTGATTCACTCTCTGAAGTAATAACTTCGGTGGTTCTGAAGAGTAAACAGAAAAAAAGAATACTTCCTTAACGTCTTAGAAGGAAGTAAAAGGATTACGTAATCATTAATGTTAGCGTAAAACTATATAAAATCGTAGAATATTCAACGATGGTTTTTCAACAAAAAAAATTCTGATCGGTGAAAGTACCGTATGCCGGATATTGGTCTGACCGTTCTAAAATTTTTTAGAATATTACTATTACGACTACAAACGAATAAGTACTATATATAACAGAACAAATAATTTTGGTAGTAGTTCTGTATAAAAATTCATTTTAAAGAAATGCTATGTAAGGTCTTAAATAGTATTATTTTATTAATTGATAAGTTATTAGTAAGATTATTAGCGTATCGACGGATATCGTCGTCAATGATATTCTATGAGTGTTCTATTTTTACCAGTAAAGTAAACATACGTGATCACAATTATATTACCTCAAAAAGATTACTATTCTCATTGGGTAGCACTTATCAGTCTGTTGTGAGATCAAACAGTTTAAGGGGAATTGAGGAGCCGTAAAACAAAAAAAAAACACTAGCGCAATTTTTCACAATAAGATGAACTTTTCGTTTCCAACATTCGCAATATTACGCAGTCATAAACTCACTGATTTTCAGAGTACAACGCAGTATGTACGTTCAATTAACGAGTAGACTCTGTACACTTAAGTATCATTCATCACTGTGACTCACAACGTAAATGCGTATGAAAAATACATCACTACCAGTCAACATAATCTCAGTTTGGTTTTCGACCTTATATTGAGGAAACTCAAGAGCTATTCGACCAATATTCATTATGCTTGATTAATCAAGATTCATCAAAGTAGTTTTGGATTTGTACGAGCCACAGAATGTTATACAAAGGCATATAAATAAAAATATAAGGAAACTATGATTTAAATGAATTGTATTTTCGTACTCGTACCTCAAAACGCAAAGTTGATTCATTTCTCCTTCCCCAAACAAAACGACCGAAAATAATACAGCACTTTTCTTGATAAAGTTTGTAAAAGATCCAACATCATACTGTGCAATTGTTTCAGATAAATTGCACGTTAAATTTGTGAGTTCCTTAAAAATAAGATAAGATTTTTTATTCGATTGGATGAGGTGGATAAAACCAAACCAAACATGAAAACGTGTTATACAAGAGATAAAACATACAGTACCTTCGTTATATCAAAATAACCATATTCACCATAGAAGAGAAACAATACATTACATTCTTTGCTTGGGAAAATCATATATAAACAAAATATTCTTTATATAAGCAGTATTATTATTACAGACAGCAGTATTTATTATCACAGCACTAATTCAATTTAAAAAAATAAATAAAATAATAACCAAAAGGATTATAATAAAGAAGTCATAATATATCCAATCCAGATAAATTAAAACTAATCAAATCTACCATTGTAACCAGATAAAAAATAACATCCGTGTTTTACATTTAGACAACAATTTACAATAGATTAGAAAAACAATCGCAATTGTCTCATTTCAGTAAATTGTAAGTACATGGGAAATATATAAAGAAATGTTATAATTATTTTAAAACAATTCAATATTACAACAGTTTTTACGTAAATTTTATTTATAACATTCCACTGCATAACCAAGCAATTCTTCTTCTTTTAGGTAATAATGTAAGAAAAATGAAAAAAAAGGAAAACTTTCTTTTCCATAAAAAAAAAATAAAGATCAACAAAAGCAAACTAAACAAAAGATTTATTCAACCATAATAATGAAAAAAAAAAAACAGAAGAATCTTTTAATACGCAAAAATTAATTACAAAACAAAAAATAAAAGAAAGAGTAAAACGAAGTGTTGATAATAATAATCGTAATTACAAAAAAAAAAATTACACTATTTTAATTATACGGTCTAAATAAAAAATATAAAAAATTACCATTGAATCGACTTGTGAATAAAAATAATTCTTTGGAAACCGCCCACAGTAATTTAAGTGTAACAATAATGGAAAAAAAAAAAAAAAAAAAAAAAACCTTGATATGAACAAATAATATTTAGTAAACAAAACAATATTACAGGTAAACGACAAAAAAATTACAACTAAACCATTATATTTACATCTGAATCAATGATTTTGAAATCAGTCAAGCCATTTTACTTTTATTCATACTGCATATATTCTTTTTATCCAATGTAAACTATTACAAAAATACATTACATGAAAATATAATGAAACTCAAACACATCAAAGGTCGTACGATTTGTACACCTGTTAGCTAGATAACATGATAAGACGTAAAAGCATAATTAATAATACTTTGACGTAATCTTAACAAACATTTATCAAATAAATTACCATTACAACAATAAAATAACCATTAAAAAGATATAAGGCAATTAAAACATAAATCAATCAAATAATTAAAAAAAAAAAATTAGTAATAGTTAATATAATTAAATATTTTTTAATTTTCCTTCGCGTATTGTAATCGCGAAAAATTTTAGTTTTCAGATTTCAACTATCCATTTTGACTATTTTCGGCGTGACGCGCCTGTACGTACATACCTCGCATAATTAAAAAACGATTAGCCGTACAATTTTGAAATTTTGGATTTAGGACAGTTGTAACACTAATTGTGAACCTACCTTTTGATTGCAATCGACTGAAACAAAAAAACACAAATTCAAAAAATTTCTATTTTTGATTTTTTTCTTAACTGCAGTAGTAAGCCCTCATTGAGAGATTTTCAGCGATATATCATGAGTGTATTTCATTTTTTTTTTTTTAATGTAAAAAATATTACAATAAATAATAATTCAATACTATCCATAAAAAAAAATATCACAAGCTATTAGTGAAATAAAATTTTATGTATTTTTAAAAATGTCTAAATGTAATTTATTAAGCATGCAACGAAGTCATGTAGTAATCCACCTCAGGTTTGATGAAACCTCCGATTTAGAATCATATTTTTATTTGTCCATTTGTTTCAGTTTACATGATAATAAATATCGCTATAAAAAGTTAGTAACCTTCTCCTCTTTTTTTTTTAACGGTGGTGAACGAATGCACTTCAGCGCTTCCTGCAGGGTCTTTGCAGGGTGTGTCGAGCTCGAAGCCAGCACGCTAGTCGTCCTGACCTAGCAAAGTTAAGTGGGCACTGGAGATAGAGCCGTAGCGACCATAAAACAGTGTTACTCCCATCCCCTACTGACTAAGCCTCCCTCACTGTCTGTTCAGGGGTGGCTGGAATCACCTCTCGGCATATCATCGGCCAGCCCTGGAGGTCGTGGCAGCAAATTAAACTATCATTTGCCCTTCCTGCTTGGGCTCCTGCAGCGGAGCCCCCCTTCGGGGTCATCTTCCCTGCGGTTGTTAGTCATTGGAGGTGGGAATTTTTGCAAACAAAAAAATAAATATTATTGCCCATCACTGTACAACTTTATTTCATTTCCAAAACTTTTATTTAAACAAAAAAAAAAAATGTTTACTTTTTAACTTAACTCGGTTTTACCTTGATAACTTAACGATTCCAAAACCAAGGAAAAATTAATTGCGTAAAACAAAACAGTTTTTCTTATTGTCCTCGACCAGATGAGTTGCTATTAGTTGTAACGGTTTTTTTTAAAATCGGTACGTTTGTTTTAAGCCTAGAAAAAAAAATTAAAATTATAATAATACTAAAACCAACCGTTATTAACACTGGCATCGATCAATAAAATTTAAATTAAATATTACATGGCAGCAAGTTGAACATTACACCTACAAACTCACAAAAAAATAAAAAAAATGTTTTCAGATACGACGTTTCTTGCGACCAGAAGAAAATAACACAGCAGTTGCAAAGATTACCTTGTTAACATTTTTGTATAGACTTCTGCAATCACTGTAAAAAAAAAAACCCTAAAAAAATATTTTTTTCGAATAACATTTCTTACACTTTCTCTTTTTATTACGCTGTACATTTTCTTATTTAACTTAGTAAAACGAACATACCACCAGTTCCAATTAATTTCTAAATAACCAATTCCAAACGAAAAAAAAGAAATATTACCTATTAAAAAAAAAAAATAAGCAATATTACATGGAAAAACTGATGGTACAAAAAAATCCCCAAATAGGAAAGTACAAATTGAAAAGAAAATTAATTACACAATTAAATGGATATTTTTAGGGGAATTTAAATGCTGCCTATCTTTTTTTAAATTACTCCTAGTGTTTACCACTGAACCTGTAAACAGATTTATAGTCTGAATTAAAATTTTAAATTGTTTTTCATGTTTTTTAAACTAAATTTCCACTTTCTACTTGGATTGTCTAGCACGACGACAGTTATTTGTTTTTCTTTTTACCTTTATTTCTTAATTTTTATTTAAAATTAATTCTAATTTGGTAGTATCACTTAAATATATCGTTTAATTTTCAGCAAAAATAATATTTATGATTATTTTTTTTTTTTAGGGAAAAAAACACTTTTTCGTGTTGGCAATTTATATTTAGATTTTCTGCAAACGTTTTAGGTAAGTAAAATCTTGTGTGTGTGTGTGTGTGTGTGTGTATATATATATATATATATATATATATATATAAACTCAGTAAATAAAAAGAATACACAAAACTATTTTCCTGAATAAAAAAAAAAAATGAAGTTTTCCCTCTAGGTTTTCTTACAAAGAAAACATTTATATATAAAAAAAACGCAAAGGCTAATCTACTTTAAATAGTTAACTTTAATCATTTTGATCACAATTTAAAAAAAAAAACACTTAAGAAAAAAAGAAAAACAGAAATTGGTAGATAGGATGAGTCATTCACTTGTACCAAACTTATTTTTTTTCTGTAACAAAATTATTCCATTCACAGTTTTAAACAATTTTGCACAAAATTGCTTAGATCTTCTCCAGTAGTACAAAAAAAAATATCGAACAAACGGTTAACGATGATACTGTTAAAATGACAGATTTTGTTACACTCTAATTCATGAAAAGAGATAAAAATATGTTTTGAAAACATTAATATTAAAGATTAGGCGAATTTTAAATTGACATTTATATTGAAAAAATAAATAAATTTACATAATTTATTAAATAAGAAAGGAACGAGAAATTTTAGTCACGGTTTTTGATGATGTCAGATATTATACAACTTTAATTAGCATACAGGCTTCAAAACTTCTTATAATAAAAAAAAGACTTTGAATGATTAAATCCAACAATTATAATATCGAATTATAATTGTCAAGATTATTAAACTATAATATTAGTAAACTATAATTATATATTGATTAATATAAAGTTAATATTAATATAAATATATATATTAATATTAATATAAGTTAATATTAATATAAAGTTAATATAAAATTTTTTTCAGTAAATTTAAAACTACATAGAAAAACTTTTCTACGGTAAAATTATTAAATTAGTATGAGAACGGTAATATTACAAAAAAGTTCGCAAGATATAATTTAAAGAACAAGTTTATAACTGAGAACTATAAACACCTGGTAAAAGGAAGTGACTTTCCATACTGCATAGTACTTATGTAGGTTTCCCAAAAAAATTTAAATGCGCTTTATAAAATGTTGATAAATATAAACAAAAAACACACAATAAAGAAGAACTTTAAGTTTAACTCGTTAATTCTTTAAAAAATTATTTTCTAATTATCTAATGATATTCTAATTAAATCTGCATTACATACAAAACTTCAGAACTAAAACAGAGTGCGGTTTCGCCACAGGAAACAACATATTGCAAAAAGAAAAAACCCATTGATCATCACCACATCCACAAAATTAGGTCAAATTAAAAAAAAAAAAAAAAAAAAAAAAAAAAAAAAAACTACTGATAGCCTTGAAGTAAATGAAGGACGAAAAGAGGGCCATTATAGCGACATAAAAACACCCTTGTCCTATGATTCACACATCCTTCGTTTATTACTTGAAGCGAGCGATAGGCAATTTCCATGTTCTCTACAGACGTAATCTCTATTTTTATTAAAGTACAATATTTAATCATAATTGCTTCAACTTTAAGGTCAATCTTTTTTTTTTTTTTTTCAAAAAGAGTATACCTCATTTTAAATTACAAAAGAAAAAATCTAAGGTGGACACTACATGAAATTCCTTGAACGAAAAACAAAAAATAATAGAATTCTAAATTATAATTTTTAATTAATATTAAATAATCAACTGTAATACGTATAATCATTACAGATACACTATTTTTTTTTGGAACCACCGTCGTTAAGGTGGTATATCTTCAGAGGATGAGATGAATGAATTGTAGCGTGCGTGAAAAAATGCCATGCCTGACCGGGACTCGAATTCGGGACCTCCGGATGAAAGGCCGACATATAGAAATTTTTAAAAGTCCATAAAATTTTATTTCACTAATAACAAACTGATGTTTTGTCAAATTTTTTATTGTTATTCTTGAATTATTTTTTATTGAACAAATTTTTTACAATCACGGGTTAATAATTATTAATAAATTAACAATTTTAAATAAAAAAAAAAAAACAAAAACAAAAAAAAACATGGGATGTGGATACTATACTATATGACTTCCGTTACGCCTATTAAATTACATACACATTTTTTTTTTGTACTTCATTTAATTTATTTCATTTCAAGGCGAGATACGATACTCTAATTCTTTAATTAAAAAATAGGACAGTTACACAATTGGTAAAAAATTAAGTTTTATTAATTTCAAATATTTATACAATTATTAATTCAACAATCTTACGTTGAAATATTAGGTTGCCTTTATTACTCTTTAAATAATTGAAAGTCTTGTATCTATCTAATACTACGTTTTTTAAAGTTATTATGAAGTAACCATTAAGATAATGAAAACAAAAGCGAAACAGCAAAAGTTTACTTACTTTTTATAGCGATATTTATCATCAAGTAGACTGAAACAAATGGTAAAATAAAAATAATGTGTCTAAATTGGATGTTTCACAAAATCTGACGTGAACATCACATGACTTCCTTGTATGCCTATTAAATTACATACAGACATTTTAAAAAATTATGTAAAATTTTATTTCACTAATAACTTCTGATTTTTTTAATTTTACTGCTATTTTTGAAATATTTATAATAATTCTTTTTTTACAATCTGAGGTTAATAATTATTTATAAATCAATATATTTAAATTGCAATCAAAAGAGGAGGTTTACAACTAGATGTTAACAACAGTCTTAAATCCAAAATTTCAACATCCTGCGACTAATCATTTTTGAGTTATGCGAGATACGGAACGGAACGCAAGGATGTCGGAGGGTGCAATACCCTCCTATTTTCTGCATTATACGGGCTTGCGCCCTTTGCTGCTGTGTAACTCTACTGAACTGGCGGGTATACATAAATAAAATGACTAATTCGTTTAAGGAAGTGTGGACTGCGTTCCGATCCCATGGAGGGTTTTGTACGGTTGGGACCCAGCGGTTCGATATGCTAGTTAGCTTATCATCCGCGGCGCCTCCCTTTCCGCCCAGAATGGGCAGAAATCCCTTTGTTTTCTTACTAGGGGACGCGCTTCCTCTTGGGAAGGCATTGGAGGCGATTTTGAGAACTATCCTAAGCATATGGCTTCCGAAACCAAATGTGGTTGTTTGGGCCTATTCAAAGCATTAATCCCCGAGTCTAGCCCGGTCAGGATTAAGGACGAGGATGATAGTTAGGTATCTTCCTCATCTTCTTGGCATCTGCCTCGCTGTTTCTTGAAATAATCTCTTATAAATCTGCTAACACTTGCAAATCAGCGGTCGGGAGGGCAGACTGTCGGTTCTGAATCTTCATTCTTCTTTTCTTCCTTTTTTATTCTTGTTCTTCTTCACTCCGTTTTTTCTTAGTTCTTCTCTATGCGAGTTACATAATGTTCTAATCTATGCGAGATACCTAAGTACAGACGTCACGCCGAAACTAGCCAAACGGATTCAGGGATGGTAAAAACGGATATTTCCGTTGAAATCTGAAAACCGAAATTTTTCGCGAATACAATACTTTCTTTAACTTCGTACAAAGAAGTAATAAATAAATGGGAAAGTACCGGTCACAGTTTTGCCGAAGTGAAATCTTCATTCATGTAATAACTCATGATTTGTTTTATACGCTAAAACTTTTTTTAAATGGTTTTATATCTGATCAGGTTAAGCAGAATGGATATGATATTATTCATACTACAATAAATAAAGGGACTCAAAAAAAAAAAAGATCTTTTCGTACAATTTAATATAATTCTTCGGCAAGGGCATTTATTATTGTTTCTATAACCACTTTTTTAATATGTTACTGGACAAATTAAACATACTTTCTCCATTAGTATGTCGATGAAGTTAAAAAAAAATTCTGCAGCCCCTTCAAAATCTACCTCCATAAATATGTGCTCAAATAATTTTCAATAGCACCTTCTGATTTGTGAAATATTCTTTGGAAACAAATAAGCAATTGGATGGATATTTATTTGTTTATTTTTTAAAAATAAATAATTCAATTGCGTTACATTATTTTATATCTTTATAATTTATGTTTTTATATTGATAAATGTACGACCATTGATTTATATATTAATTATAAATAAAACACTTATATTTATTATTAAGTTTACAGTTAATCCTTATTTGAATGTTAAGTATCAAATCCTAACGGTTAAAATAATTCGCGAGTCACTTCCGAAAATGATAGCCATCTTCAACAAAAACAATCATCTCATGCCATATTTATTATGTAAAGTGAGTAGTAAAGTGGTTTCTACTTTGATTCTTCACGGAAAAAAATCAACGACTGGATATCTATTTTCCAATCCAACCGAACACCTATATCTATAACTCTGTTATCATAAGATCTTGATGCATAATGAACACGTCATGTGCTTTACGTGCATTCGCCTTAAGAAAAACTAATAACCATAAGAAGTTACTACAACGAAAAAATATGGGGGAAAAAATGTGGAAGTGTGCGCGCGCGCGCAAAATGTGTCTGGTTTTTCTATAGCGAAAAAATGTGTTTTTTTTTTTTTTAATTTTCTTCGTCAGACCAGGAATAATCTCAATAAAGCATGGATAAGGAAACTCACAATAAGCGAGAGAAAAAACTTAGCTTTAAAAATTTTACTGATTATTCCGAATATTAGTTTATAATTAATTCTAATGCATCATTTTACCAAAATAAGATCCACCCCCTACTGTTATTAATATATAAAAAGGATATGGTGATAAATAGCGCTAAAAGAAAAAAAACCATTTACTTCTAGAAGAAAACGTAACTATTATTTAACTATCTAACCGATGTGCCATTTATTTAACTATCATTTTATTTATATGAAAAGAAATATTTAAATATATAATAATTGAAAATTTCAAAATCTTTTTCACAGTAAATACGGTATAGCCCCGATTAAAAATAAAGAAATAAAATATTATACAACAAAAAGGAAAAAAAAAACATTAAGAACAAGCCTTAATTGAGCAATATTCTTTTTACTTGTTCTCATTTACAGTAATACAATACAACACAACACAATATATCTTACATTACAACCAGGAAGAGTATAATTTATCGTTACGTAGAACTTTTTTTTTTTATAAACCGTCGTTAATAAGCTAGCAAGGCGTATAGAAATAGCGGTTACACGGATAATAATTATACTCGAAGAACAATAGAAGAATGGTACGGATGAACTGTTAATATACCCGATGACCGGTTTTTCTCGACCAGCTTTCTTACAATTTTATTTTTTATCTCGTTTATTCTCGTACTTAAAGATTGCAATCAACTAGGTCGTCATTATTACGCGGTCGAATAAAGAAGAGAAGAAGACGGTTTCGGAAGGAAATGTCATCAACAAAAATAGAAAAAAAAAAAATAGAAAAAGGCGAAAGAAGAAAAAATAGAGAACAATGGAAATAAGATGAACAAGTGAGGGGGGGGGGACAGGAGAGAGTCTTGAGAATAAAAAGGAGAGGAGCAGCGAGAGCAAGTAAAGATGGGCGAACGAAAAGCTCTATTTCACAATTCGAGTAGATCTGGTGGACGACGAAATTGCGACATAATCGTCCTGGTAAGTGAACAACAGACTTACCAGCAGAAACTTTCACCGTAGCAATGGCCCGTTATTATCCTTCCCCTTCTATACATAAAAAAAACAACGAACAATAAAAGAAAAAAAAACGAGTTATAAGGAACGATAGTAACACTGACATTGTGTGACCTGATCATCTGTAGTACGTTATATACATTAAACTGTACCTATTGCTTATACGCACGTGTACTCCGTAGGTATGTAATAATACCGAACAGCTGATATCAAACAGGTCACTTTCCAACTAAATTTACTTCTTAATCGTCACTGAATAACAGTGTCCCTCTGACAATCTTTTTAACACGCTGACGAACTGAATATAGTGAATCCGGTTACTATTTACTGCTGTAAACAACTTTAATAACAAGATCATTATCCTTCCTTATTTAGTACGAACAAATTAAATCGATTCTGAATGAAAACGATAAAAGTAGGTAAGTAAATGCGACGAAATTTTAAATAAAATTATGTTCCAAGAAATCCTTAATCCGGTAAATTTCTGTTTTAAATAATAAAAACTATGACCGATCAATAAAATTATCTGACCTTCGGCAGGTCCATCTCTCTATTATACCCTATTTCCAGCCTACCTTTTGAATTCTTAATACTTCCATTCTCTTTTATATCATCCAAAATTTGTATTCTTTCACCAGCTTTCTTTTTTTACATTTTCTTCTAACACAGATTTTTTTTTTATGTTTCTCCTGTTATAAAATGTCTTAACCGATTAGCTTTCCTGTTCTGATTACGCTTCTAATCTCGTTTTATTTTCTTACTACTTTTTAATTTTTCACTTCGCTTACAGATTTAATCTTTTCTAATCCCTTTCATGTCCATATTTCAAATGTTTTCCGGCCTTTCTTTTTCTTAGCATCCACATTTCACATCTATACAAAGTACACTCCAAACAAAAGATGCTTCTTCGTCTTACAGCTGTTTCTTTCTATTGCTTTCTTAGTAGTTGTTTGTTTTATTTAGTTTTCACTTCAGCAATTTTCCGTTAACATCCCATACCTGTACTATTTTACTTAGCTCAATTTACCCTTCTTTTGTGCAGAAATTTTTCTGATTATTTTATTCCTTATACTTTTCAAACAATAAACATTTTCATTCCATATTTTGTCGTAACAAATTTTCTGTATTTGATAATATTGAATATCCTGAGTTGCATCTCTTAAAAATCCATACAATTTACTAATTTTATCCAAGTTATTTTCCTTTCTCTACACTGATTCTTTTATCTTGTTTCTAGAAAACATATATTTAACATATACATGAAGCAGGATTGCTTTCTTCATGGAAGGACACCCTTGCTTTCATTTTTAATCAAATCCTTAAGTTTAATCCATCCCCCAATAATCCATATTGTGTTTTATTCAGGTTCAATTCTTTAACGAATATTTCTTCTAGTCTCTGAAATTGTTTAATATTTCCATTATTTTTACCGTTTACATGGAATGGGATTTTTCCAATATGTAATTATTTTATTTATTTCTAAAAAATTTCTTTCACAAAGGATTTTTAAAAGCTTTAATCAACTGGACCCATTGCAAATCCACTTAAAAAATTGTTTGCTACATGGTCTTATTTTCAAAATTCTCAAAAAAAAAAAAACAAAAAAAAAATCTTGTGGAAGTGGAAAATTAATTGTATCGTGAACTTCACAATTTATATTGCATCATGCTTTCCGAGGATAGGAATTATGATGTTTTGAAGATAATCCTCAGGCCATATCCCACCACCATATGTATACACCGCGGTATTCAAAACGTAACCACCTTTCATTAAAGGTAAAAAATTAATATTTCAACATGTACTTTTACTCATTATTTGCAGTTTGGATATTGAATATGAAGATAAAAAAGAAGTTTTTCAAAATATTCATATTCTGAAAAACATTTCTGTTTACTAGTTCTACATAATGTGAACTGTCTATAGTACAAAATTAGGAAGGAATCTGAAATGAAACATTAATTAATATTATAATTACAATAAATAAACCTAATGTATGTAGACATTTTTAAGAAGATGAAAATTATCGAATCATAAAAATTGTTCTAAAAAATAATATATCGATAAACGATTCAAATTACAAAACAGTTATACCTTACTTTTCCGTTTATATTTTATACCAATTTAATAATAATAATAATAATCTTTGATTTGCTGTATCATCAGAGTTAATAGAGTTTTCTTTTTATAAATAATATTCTTCATTATACTGGCAATAAATATGTAATAAATAACCACACTCCATCCTGTAATAACACAAAGTAGTAATGGCTGCAAAACAGAACTGTAGTTATTTGATGTGAATAATAAATATAATTTATGTATTATTATAATAATAATAATAGTAAAAGATAATAATGTACGTTTAGTATTCTATTACCAGCCGATAAATATATTTTCCCCGTTTTTCTTGGTACGAATGATTTAATGCAAGTTAATTTTTATCTTTCTTCCGTTTTGGCAGTGCATAAAACATTTATCTAATGAACAATGCAAAAACGAAAAGTTCAACATTAATTTTAAAATGGAAACATTCATAAATACATTAAGAATATACTGATGGAATTAATATGTTCTTAATTTAGTTACGGACACAGAAAAACTAATACAAATCGAATAAGGGATAGAAAAACGAGAAAATTAGACCAGGTAGAAAAGGTTAAAAGATATACACGTACGGGCGATGGGGGCTGCGACCCCCAACGCCTGACAATTATTAGACTTTATCAATAGGGGGACTTTATCAAAAGTCAATTAGACTTTATCAATATTAATTAATTCTAATTAAGTTGATTTCAAAAAAAAATCCACTTTTAGCATTTTACATTTTCTTAATGTATATCATCTGAAAAGCATTTTCAAAAAAATTTGAGATATATTGGAACATAATCATCTCTTTAGTCATTAATCCCTTCCTATATATCTTAACCCTCCGTTACTCGACCCTGCAAGAGTAACGCGACTCGACGTGTGAGCGCCACGCTCACTCTGACGCAATACTAATGAAAATAATTAATTACTGGAAATTTCCCGCAAGCCAGAAATGCAGCACTTTCTTTCTTATCGCTTTCAAAACAGATGCGTAGGTAGCTAGATAGCGATCAAGAAACTTCAAAAAGTATTAAAGTTCATTTGCCAGGTTCAGCTAGTCCTGGAAAAGTGGATTATCTAAGAATCTTAGCGTTCTATTATGATAAATGTTCTGAATCTACATTCCATGCGATAGAGAAGTGATTGAAATTTTGCATTGCTACAATATATAATATTAACCGAATATTCATTATCTCTTCCAATTTTTACGGCTCTTCTGGTAAGAGCATGTACATAATGAACACTCATTCTCCACAATGAAGAAAGTCTAACGATTGCGTGTAACAAGTCGGAGGATGGAAGATTAAATTCGTTAAATTTTTTGTCAGTGCATAGAAATATTACTGTTAATCCTGATGAAGTTTTTGATATTATGGCAAGAAAGAAAAATCGAGGACCAGCTTTATAACAATTCATAACTTTTATAGGAATGTGAAGTATAGATGTGGATTACGAAAAATTATATTATTAACATTAACATTATGATTCTTATTGGTGTAGTAAATAGTGGATAATATCTAACCGTATGTTTTGAATTTTTCAAACGCAAAAAAAAAAAAAAAAGAAACGTTTCAATATAAAATGATTTTCATCTTTTATTTTTATTCTTATTTTATCATCATCAGCATCCTCCAAAAAAGAAACAGCCTGATATAGTAACACAGGAATTAAGCAAGTTATAAACCAAAAATAATACTGTTTCAGTACTTGAAATTTTAACGTTTTTACGTGACAACGTCTAACAAATCGGTGAGAGCTGGGAGGCATTCACCGAAATTCGATAACGAATCCGTAACGCAGGCTTCGTGCATGTTCGGGCCTCTGTTGTTCGGAGTGCGCTCGAACGCGCTAGGAGCTGGCTCGCGCATTCGAACGCTGGTTACTGTAGCATGTCTTCGTTTCGGTTCGTAACATTCCCGGCTGAGGACACGTGAGCGAAGTTTGATGCGTGTACAGTTGATTGT
>JAAAKQ030036565.1:0-16928 GCA_010016005.3 Zanna intricata
ATTGTACAAGGCTACACTTCATTCACATTCATACACATCATCCTCATTCATCCTCTGAAGTAATACCTTATGGTAGTAACGCAGGCTAAATAGATAGAGTTCTTATTCTTATCTGTGTTACATTTAATTATCATGATGTTTATTTTTGTACTTTTTAAGCAAAAGCTTATTAAAATTTATTTTTTTTTTGTACTTTGCAGTGTAATTTACTGAAACCATTTATCACAAAAAAAAAAAAAATAGCCTTATTTTAGATGTATATTGTAAATTTTTTTTTTTCTTTTCAGAGTTAACAGCAATAGCATAACATTATTAGTAAGGAATTTTTTACTAAATTGGTGCAAAAACAAATCTTAAATTCCATGAAAACCCTGTTTTATATCTGCTATCACAGAAGTATGTGATTATTTAGGTCGGCTTCTTGCAGTCTGTACTCGTTTTTAATTGCATTTATGAATCTTCTGTAATTTTGTAGCCAAATAGATAAATTTTTATCTTATGTGATTTTCATCTTTAAATCTTATTTTATAGTTTTTAAATTGCATATTTTTCAACATTTTATTTACCTTACAAAACTCAATAAGCCTTCTATTTTATTTTGTATGCTCATTCAATACTTCTGCACTACTTGCCTTCTCTTGCTTCCGCTGCTACCAATCAATTCTTCATTATCTTACTAAAATCTTGCCTTTCTCTACTATAATATTCTATCTGTTCACGCTTTACTGAAGTGTATTTGAATGTTATTGTGTGTGTGAATTAAAAATAAATCATTTGGATTCATTCCTAACTTGACAGTAATATTCTACTGGTAATAAAAAACCTCCTTTGTAAATATCTTTTTGTTTCTTTGTTTATAGAAATTCCTTTGTCATTTCTTTCATTTTTATATTGTAAGTTAATCTCTGTTAATTCACCTTTTACTTTTGATTTTCAGTTAATCCAATTACACCCATTCTGTTTATTTTCATTCCTCTTTTTAAATTTCCCTAATTACCTGATTGCAAAAGTGTATGTACATTCCTTCATATCTTGTATTTAAATCTTCTTTCCATCTTTTGATAACTGCATTAAACAGTAAAAAACTAGATTTGATAGATTATTGAACAATTATTGATTATAATTACAGTAACCAATTAAATTTTGTTAATAGTGCTTTAACCAGCTATGGATTTGGCAATCTCATCTCCTAGTACTCATATTTAGGTATTAGAATCTGCTTTAATTATGGAGAAACACTAGAGGTCGGTTTTAACATCAACTATTCGAGAGATTGTAGAGATAGTAGCAGATTATGAATAGATATATTCATGATACATCTAAATTCATAATACATTCATAATACTATCAGATACATTGATCTTAAAACTATTATTAATAGGTTGCGTAAAAGTACCTCATGAAACACAGTGTGTTTTATACTCTTGTCAATGAGACTGAAAAATCTGTTGTCTCATTGATCAACAGAAATTTCTGCAGATCACCCATGTGGATGTAAGTGAGAAAATATGATATTTTTGGAATAAAGATTGGATTAATAGACAAACAAATTTTGAATATTAAATCACTTTATCAGAAGAGAGATACAGATGGGTGAACAGATGGTGGGACGTGATGGAGGGAAAAGCTGGAATGAACTGAGAAAGAGCATAAAGAGTGCAGACTGAAACTCTAAATCCAGTGTTTATGAGTAGGAGAGTAGGATGAAGAAAAACACTGTGTTTGCATTATTTAGATAACTGTTAATGCATATTAATTCCTAATCATTTTTTGTTAAGCATTACATACTGTAATTGTCTCCAACAATTGCATGAAAAATATAGTCTTGCAATTAAATTAGTTTTTAATTCATATTTTAACAGCTCTAATCTTAACGTCTAAACAAAAAATGTAACAATTCTGAGAGTATAGTCATAGTCTGTCTGCTAAATTGATAGTGTTGTTACATTTTTATTTTATTTTTTTACTGTGTGTTTTTATAATTTTAACAGTGTGTGTGTCTTGTAAAATCTGATTCATTAAGTTGAAATGTAGATTTTGCAAAAAATGCAAAGAAATTCAAGCAGGAGTTGAATCTGGGGTTAGCAAAATGTTTTATGGTGTTATGGGCAGAAAAATGAATATATTTAAAAAAATATCTTTTCATGCTTAATCAGAGAATGTTGACCTGAATAAAAAAAACTATATAGTCGGGTGGGTACAACAAAAGTCATCATAATGCTGTTTGTAATATCAAGACTTTGTACTGCTTTGATACCCTGGGTGTGAGGCTACTATTTTTATGTTGAACAAGAAACACAAAATGACTATTTTATACATGTATAGTTGTTCTTAAAAAGACATGAAAGCTATGTTCTTCTTTAATTCTGCCAGTTTTAAAAGTGAATTAAATTGATTAAGATAATGCTCAGAATTCAGAAATTTAGTTAAGATATTCAAAAATTATTTGTTTTAAGTCATACAAACAGTGACTACTGAAATACATTCTCTCTCTTATTGTAACATAGTTTTTATTATATTAGATTTTTTATAATATAAAGAATTATATATAAATATATACATTACATAATTTTTTTCTGTAATAAAAAGTTATAATTTATGCAGTTACAGTATAAATAATTCTAATTTTTATAAGTTACTGAAATGTGGAAAATGTTAGTGTAGGCTTAACATACAAGTAGACCTCTTTTTTATTATTTTTTTTTTTTTTAGATTAAAAAATTAAGATTTTAATCTTGACTATGTAAGGATTTATGGTGGTTAAAAAATATATTTCACTTCATTTTTCATATTAAAATGTCAAGTATGTAATTAATAAATTACCAGAAAATTCTTACATTATTTTAGTAGATAAGCATTTATAATTAGGTAGGATAAAACTTTTGTACTTTTTAAAGAATTTTGACTTCAAAACCTTTTTTATCCAAATTTTTCATAATTAAAACCAGTTTTCCAGTTGATTTTTTTTTATTGTTGTATACCGCCTCACATCACAGGTAGTACATGAGGTTGTTAACTGATTATTGAGTCTTTATTCTAACTGACTATTCATCATTAATTACTCAGGCTAAATTGGTGGTTAATTGAATTTTAACCACCAAACTAATTGGGTAATTATTTTTGTTTTGTAAATTCAGATCCAAATAAAAATTTCTCAACCTTGATTTGGATTTGAATATTGATACTACTCTATCCGTGTGGACAGTTCACTTTGTACTGTAATATAGCCTCATATTTTAAATGAATATATACCACTTATTTCTCTAGTTACTTTTAATTTTTTAAAATTACATTGCTTCTTTATTGTAATTCTATAAATGTGTAAATATGTAGATTTAACAGTTACTATATCTTGATTTGAAATATTTCTTCTTGGTCATTTTTTGTTTGTTTCCTTTTACTGGCATTACTGAGCTTTGCTGATATATTTCAAAGAGTTTTGCTTATCTCTAGTGAGTACCAGATGAGAAAATTCTCATTAAGTATTTCAAAAATTGTGTTGTTTTTTTAATAAAGAATTACTGAGCTTGTGTTAGATTTTGTTTTCAGTTTAAGAATGAATTTTTGCTCAGTACACAAAGTCTTGTTTATTTAAGTAGAGTGCTATCTTTAATTAACTCTTTTGTTGTATTTTACTGAATTTTATTATTATATCATCAAGCTAATTAACTTTATCTCTTTAACCTTTCATCATGCTTTAGTATACCCCTATTACCCCTACAAGATATTTATAATGCCTAAATGTCTTAACTCATTTTGTTGCTGCTTTTATGTAAAGTAAACTTTTATGCTTTACATGAACTAAAAAAGGCTACAAAATAATGTTTCCAGCTCTATGCTTCTACCATCTAAATGACATCAAGCTTGAGTTCAAGTGATGAAGGGTATTGTTTTTAAATGTCTAAACATGATGTGTAAGTTTTATTTAGTTAGCTCAATTAATTGTAGATGCAGTTAATTTTAGGTATATATATTTTTTGGTAATTGTCAGCAGCATAATAGGTTACAAACTTTATTAAGATATTTTTATAAAAAATGTTACTGGGAATTTAAATAAAACAACCAGTAGCATTTTCTACCTTAAGTGTAATTTGTCAGAAAAGTTTTCATATTGTATGGGTCTTAGGGTGTAAATAGACTGTGTATATAATAGATGTTCGTTCATAAAATTAATTAAAAAGTCAGCAAAAATATTTAAATAAAAAAATTTAAAGAGATTGTAAGCTGAGCATCAGAATAGAGTTATAAAATGTTTTAGTAGTTGTTCCATATCTTACTAAAAACTGAAAGAAAATGCTTGTGAATTTGTCATTATTTTGGAGTAATTTGTGGTGGTATGATTTTTAATAGATGACATCAGTTCTAATATCAATGTTAGTAAAAATGTCATCAGTAATTGTAAAGAAAGCTTACCTGAGTCTGGCCTTGTAGTCTGAAGTTTTGATATCTAAAATTAGTTTTTTGGCACAAGGTAAATTATAATTATTAAAATCTAGATTAGTAGGGAAACTGCTTTATGAAGACTACACACCAAATATTTTAGCAGATTTTCATTCAAAAAACAAATTATATGTTAATTTTGAAAACATGAGGACTACTCATTCTATCTGATCCCTAATGACTTTTGTTAAGAAGTTGAACTTTTTTCATTTGAAGACTCTTTTTGTGATGTCATGAAAATAATTGAATAGCTATTAAAAGCAGTGATTTAGTATGAGTTTCAAAATATGTGGTTGTGGAAGCGGATGACCTAGAATTTGATAGATAAAACTTTTTAATAAAAAATTATTATCTTTATTTCATCACTTAATATTCTAGAATTTTTTTTGCTGTATTAATTAGGTACACATATTTGAAGTGGTTGTTAGTAAATGGTTAGTTATTTTTTATAGTTTTAATAGCTTTGTATTTTATAACTGGTTTATTTATTATTCTAAGTGGGCCATGTTTCATCTGATTGATTAAATTATTTTCATATTTTTTATAAATTTCTTTAGAGTCATGTACTTCTGGAATTAAAAATGTTTTGTCCAGTACTACAAACTTTTTAATATACCTATTGTCATCACCATTTTTGTTAATATTTTTTATTTTACTGGTACTATTAACTGTATTCAATTTACTTATTCTATTAAAATTAATATTTGGCATTTTTTTTGTATCTGTTACAAGGTTATCTTTAAGTGTATGTTCTCTTCTGGTAAAGTATAGACTATCATTACGTAAATTTTCATTAAATTTTTTGCGTGGTTTGAAACCATATATCCAGCCTTTATAATCATCATTATTATACATAACATCAAACATATTATTATTTTTCTCAATTATATTTGATATATAACTGTTAATAAGTTTTGTTTTTAAGTCTGTTATATTCATAGATTTCAAAGAATTAGAAATTTTTATATCTACACATGGATCAATTTTTGAATTATTGTGATCTATATTTACATTATGAAAATCTGTTCCGATTACAAATATATTTGTTATGTTATGTACTGTTAAATTTGTTACAGATGGTGGACAACAGTTAATATTTTGATTTTTTTTAATGTTTTCACTTGTACTTGGTAGTGACACGGTTGACGCTTTTGTTGATTGTTTCAGTGTTGTTTTTACAGAACCTTCTGATAATTTTGGTGTTACAGATGATATTATTGTTTGTTCTTTTGTTAAAATGGTCATTGTTGATTTGCAAGTAATTTGGCATATACAGGTTAAAGTAGAACATCGACTAAATCCATTTTTTTCCATTATAACTTCACTCATTTCTGTATCATGTTTTTCTGCTATCATTTGTGTTTGATTTTTTTCTAATTTTATTAAATCGTTGCTAGATGTTGTATTTGTTATTTGTTCACAATTGCTGCATTTTCTGTGAAACAATTTGTCTAGTGTATGCATAAAATGGTTTGCTGCAAAAGTTGTATTACTTATTGCAGTGTGTTCTTCAGATGTTAATAATCCTTCTAAAGATGCCTTTGTTGTCGGAATCATTTCTGAATCTTGACTTGTTACTGTTTCTGAAAAATCATTTAGAAGTGAACTAGATTTATTTAAATCTTTACTAATTGTTTCTGACATTTCTGTCACATTTACATGCACGTCTATTTTATATGGTACATGTGGCTTTAATTTTGATATATTTAGCAAAATTGGCACAAATTGCTCACTTGAGTCATTTATATTAATATTTGCAGTATCATTCTCAGTGATATCATTATTGCCTTTCAACTCATCTAATTTTATAATCCCATTATCATTATTATAAATGATAGAATTATTATTAAAATTACTTGTAATACTAGTAGGAGTAGTTGTAATGATAATATCATTATTATTGTTATAATTACTATTGCTGTCATCATAATGATTATGTATTATTTTTTCTGGATATAAATGTTGTAAAGTGTCATTTAAAATCATAGACTCTATTCTTAAATTATTTAAAACTTTAGATATTAATTCACTTTGTTGTATTATAGATGCTTTATCAGGTATTTGTATCTTACCTGTAGTTACATTACCTTCTGAAATTGAAGATGCAAATTTCATTGTTTTACTAGAAATTGAGGTTGTAAATTTCAGTGTTTTACTTGAAATTGGATTTGCTTTAGTTTTAAATTTCACTGTATAATTTGTTTCTTTGTTATTGTTACATTTTGTAGTTTGTTTCAGTAATGAATTTAAACATATACGTTGTTTCATTTCTTTGTGTTTAACCATTCTTTTACTTTTTGAACTTGAATATTTATTATTTATTTCATTAATCCTATTTTTGCTATTATTTTTTGTATGATTATTATGACTTTCAGTAAGTCTTCTATTCATTCTGTACATAGGTTCAGTCACTGATTGGTTTAATTTCTCGGGAGAAATTGTTAAATTTAATAATGATGTACCTGGAGTTATAATTGCTGATGTAGGCAATATTTCAGTGATTATTGATGTTTTTTCAGGCTTATCTGTATGTTTAAAAAAAGAATCAAATGTTTTAAAATATGCTCTAGAACTTGTACTAATTACTTTTCCTAGTAACAAATTACCTTGATTTATATTCTTTCCATTGTTTATGTGGGCCATATTTTCTGTTAATATTATTGTAAAATCTATGCTCTGAAATGGTAAACTGTCAGTTGTAAAGGTAATATTTTCTCTGTTTTCATCACTTTTTTTTAACACTTTTTGAACATTTTTATGTATTCTTATTTTCGTTAATTCAATTTTATCATCCTTTATTTGATTAGTTATTTTATTTCTGTCTCTGTTTTTGTAGTTTATTCTATAATTAGCTTTAATTTTATCTAAATTATTATTTTTACTTTTGGTTGTAAAAACATTTACCTCATATCCATTCTTTATCATGTTATTTTTAATTGTAATTTTAGCAGGTGGTTTTTTCTTTCCCTCTTTTTCTATTATACTTTCATTTTTATTTAGAGGTGTTTTTTCTCCATTTTTTTTGTCATCTTTTGGTGGTATCATTTTGAATACTATTTTATTTTTATCCTTTTTAAAGCACGTTACACTTCCTAGTAATGGAACATTTATTTTTTGTTCATTTCGTTCTCTTTCATTTAATAATGACTGTGGATATACTGAATTGTAATCATCCACATTGTTATGTTCTGTTATGGTATTACTGCAATTAGTATATGTCATGTCAGGTTTTGATGAAGTTTCATAATACTGAGTTTTAATTACTGATGCTTTCCTAAAATATCTTGTCTTGTGTGAAGTTGAATTTTTATTCTGTAAATTAATAACATTATTATTTATATTCTGTTTAATAGTTGATGAATTTGATTTCTGTAATTAAACTATTAAAAGAACTAACAGATAAAGGTGTAGGCACGCATGTGTTTATATTTATATAATGTAGTTTATGTATTGTTACAAAAAAAAAAAAAAAAAACATTACTTAAAAAATTTGGGCAAAGAAGTATTGCTGTAGATTGATTTTTGTATTCAATATAACACTCATGCTCTTTTATAGCTCTAAACCTTATTTACTTTATTTTTTTGCTGCTGTATTATTGATAAATATTTTCATTAAATAGTTAATTAACTGCTTGCTTTAAATGTTTTACTACGTTAATGCGCTTATTGTAATATTTTTTTTATTTTACCATTTAAAAAAATTGAAACTATTCATTTTATAAAGCATCCTATTAAAGATGAGATGCAGTAATGAAATTTATCAGCATTATTTACTCCAGTAATATATAACAAGTTTTGGAATTTCATATAAACCCAATCCTAAGATGGTCAGATAGGATTAATATTGTAATTTTAATCCTATTATTAACAAGATTAATAATTATATTTTCTTATCTCCACTTATATCCGAGCCTGTTATGATAGAAACTTGAAGTTCAGTGTAAATGACAACTCCAATATTATTTTGTAAAACATCTCAGGTTTTTCCTAAATAAGATTTAATGTGGATTCTCTAGTCCCATTTGTTTCATACTATCTATCCTTTGAACCATCCGTAAGAAGATGGAACTGACTGAAGAGGTTCTGTGTTTTAGTTTATATTCCAAATTGCTATAAATATATAATTTAAAAGTGAAACACTACTAAATTATTTTACATCTCTCATATTCATACATGAGAAAGTCCTCACTGACCCACTGGTTACTATAACTGAGTTAAAACGATTTTGATCTTAGAATAATTTTGGAAATGGGTTAATAAATTGGTAAATACCCATTAATTCTGTTGATATAATTAATATATTAAAATTTTTTTTGGACCTTCTCATTAATATATGCGTACAATGAAAATATCAATTTTAATCAAGGATAGAATTTTTAATTGTGCTGAAAAATATTTATAACAACTGAATGAAAAGTTATTATTGAAATTAATTAATTAAGGATTCTATAAATAAGAAATGATTTTACTCTTGTCTGACTAAATACGCCTACAATGATACAAGGTGTAACAATTTAATAACTGGAACAGTAACCTAATGTTGTCCTTATGGTGATTTAGTTGAATCTTTTGAGTAATCATTGTTTTCACATGCTTTTTCTAACATGTGATAAAACTTCAAGTCAATTGAGCCATATGTTGGTTATTGTGAAAACAATATTGTTTTGTTTGTAAAATTGAGTAAGTAAACTTTTGTGCAATACATCATTCTTTAATTTTATGTGAAAATCTACAAAACTGCTACTGAAATTTTTAAGTTTTTGTATACAGTGATGTATAGGGTGGATGCTCTGAAAAAGTCAAGTATCTTTGGGTACATTACCATTCAGAGGTGGGTGAAAAGATGTGATCGATGACTTAGAAACAAATTGTCAAAAACAAAGAATGTAGTTTCACAATGTAGAGAGTTTAAGATTTGGTGTAGTCTGACCAAAAAGTATAATAGATGATTCACTACCACTTTAATTGATGGAAATATTAATAGTGCTCAGAAGATAATGAAATTCTGTTCAGAAGAATAAATCTGAATTTTGGCTTTACAAATGGATCATCATAAAAATGTGCCAAATCCATAGTCCACTGTGAGAGTCTTACCATCCAAAAATCAATAACTAATTTAGGTCATTCTTCTTCTTCTTCACTGAACTTAGCTCCCAGTTATTTTTGGTTGTTTCCAAAATTTAAACAACAAAGATTTTAAAAATGGATTCAGTAAGCACACATGTGTTTTCAAAAAATATTTTCAGTACTGTTTGCAGAAATGGGAACACCTTCTAAACAACGCATACAAACTTCTAAACTACTACATAGTTACTAACACACATGTTCAAATGTATGTGCTTTTCAAAGGTATATTCAAGGAATCGTAATTTTTAATGAAAATGTGACTGGTTTTAAAATGTTGAACTATAAAGTGAATCCCTAAGCTTACATAAATGAGAACTTCATAATGTGATTCTGATATAAGATAATGAATTTTAGTCATTCATTAAACATTTTAATGAAAAAAATTACAATTTTAAATTTTGCAACATTATCTTCCTTTTGATTCTACTTTCTGCCTTATTAGAAGGCATTAAAGGATATTTTCATTCACTGCAACGGGTTCTCCTGTACTGGCTAGCTTTTATACCTAGCCAGTGTTAATGAGGAACTGGATATCATTTATTTATGTCTCTATATGTATTTATCAGTAGAGAAGAATGCTAAAAGCTCTTGAAAAAATTTTTAAATTGTACATAAGTTACATAGATAAACAGGATATTTTATATTTTTAATTTATCATAGATAAGTGGAAGATGTATGCTACTGTTACTACTAATATCTTAATGTTATTTTGTGGTTGAAACCAAGTTAAGTTTCTTGTGAAAAATAGATTAATTAGCACAATTTTGTGTCTTAAATCCAGAATGAATTTTAGTTGACATTCTTTTAACTAGGTAAGATGCGAATGTATTTATAGCAATTATGACAAAGATTTTGTCAATTAACTGTGAATTTTCACAAAAAAATATGTTTTTATAGAACCTGAGATTTAATACCTAATCTTTGATAGAAATAAGTTGTTACTTTAATAAATTGTTCAGGTAATTCATTTTGGCTCATTTTATTATAAGTGTTTCATACCTGTGAATTTGAAGTGGCCAATAAGTTACCTGCTGGACCACCTTTACATAATATTTTTCTTGTTTTGTGTAATCTGAAACATAATTAAATTAATTATATAATGTCTGGATGAAATTAATTTAATTACAGGTTTTGTTAATTTATACCACAATATATTTCTTAATCACATATGTTGTTTATATTCAAAATATACTTAGATGCATGATGTGACTAATTTTGAAGATGAAGTGGGTATATTAGATTAATTAAAGTTTTAAAGTGACTGTACTAGGTTAAGTTTGATCATTTTAAATTGCCCTCACTACTATTACATCAATGCTTGTTACTTGATTTGACTACTAATATGTTGAACTGATGGTTTAATTTGAAGAAGTCAAATATTGTTTAGCGCATTCCCCATTTACTTTTGTTAGTTTTTTTAGTTCATCAATGATAAAATAAATTTTTGGATAAATTACTATTCATTTAGAATACTTCTTCATAAACACACACATGCACCACTCCTGAATTTTCTTTGGAGAGATTAGGAGTAATAGTTATTTTCAAAATCCATTGTTAGATTTCATATTTGTATTAAAAAAATGTATATCTTATGAGTCTTCCCTGACGGTCTGTGTCTGTCTCTCTCTTTAAAGATATATTACGTACTGTGGATATATATTTATTTACTTTTTCATGTATTTTTTTAAATTCTTAAAATCTGAAAAATATCTTATAATTATTTATAAAATACACTTTGTGCAATGTATTCCATGAAGAGATTTTTTACTGTAGATAATTTATTTACTGACATGTTTGGGTAAAATACTAACTGGGCAACAAAACAAGTCATATAAAAATTTTGTCATAAAATATCAGCCTTTTTTTGTTGCGTTTCAGTGAAACTGGAACTTTTCAAAATAAGACTATAGTTTCTAAAACACATTAATTACTTTTTGCTGTTTTTGTTTTTGATTATCAATATGAAAATTGCTTAAAACTAAACTCTTTTAAAATTATAAATGATAAAAAATTTATATATACACCATTTTTAAAAATGTATTTCATAAAGTTTTCAGTCACTTTTCTGGCCACTTTCAATGGTGCTGCTGATCTCACACTGATGTAAAGTGACGTTATATCTGCTTAATTTAAAAAAAAAGAAGAAAAGTAAGTCATGACATTATCTTTTAGTAGCATTATATTAATTAAATGTGGTCGGTGTATTATTTCAAAAGTTTGTAGTTTTAAGTAACTTTGTTGTTTTCATAAGTCTGACATGCCATGAAAGCTAATATATTTATGTGTATTGAACCATCAGAATGTTTAGCACCTTATTTTTTCTGAAGATGAATTCTGGTATTTTCCAACAAGATTGTGATTTGTTCATTATGCAGATGCTGTAAAACTGTTATAACTAGCTGATGTTTAGCTTCAGTATTTTGTTATATTACTTTTGATTTTAATTCTTAGTTTCATGGACTAATTTGGTAACATAAGAAAATTATTTATTTGTTGCTATACTGTAAATGTTTCTGACAATCACATTTAAAAAAAATAATTATATTCGTGTAATTATATTTTATTCAAGTTGTGACTTGGTAGAGAATTTGCAAAAGTTACCAAAAATCAAATCAAAATTGTTTACATAATATTGAAGAAAAAAATTTTGTGGAAATCTAACTAGATAAAGACCCAAGTTTTCAGATACACATTTAATGTATGCACAGTTTGTTAATGTTGAGCTCCTATAAGCTGAGACAGTATTTATTAGCTACTGTATCTCAAAATAAAGATGTTCATTAATCTTTGCTTTATTTATCCCAATCCTTATAATAATTATGATATATGTTACATATATTAAGTACAGTGAATCCATTTATGGAGATTATTATTCATTATATTGCTTCAGTAAATGATCTGAGATTTTAAGTGATTCAAAATCAATTAAACAACATAAGTTAAAGAAAATTGGTAGAGTCATTAGTTTGTTTTAAAAAGGAATTTGATAGCCCTGCTGAAGAAATAAATTCATTTTTTTTTATAACTCAAAGTTAAATTTAAAGAAAATAATTTTCTTATTTATATTTTACTATTTCTGCAGTCTAATGGATAACTCTGAAACTAGTTTCTAGATAATTCAGTATTAAAAATTGCTGTATTTTTTCTGACAGTTGTTTTTCTTTCATTATTGATCACCATGCATTATTCTTTCATTATATAGATAATGAAAATTTACCTAGATGATGCAATCAGTTGTTGCTTTTAGTGCAATAAAAATTATGTTTAGCTATAATAGTTAAAAAAGCATAACAAGAAAATTTGTCAATAACAGTAAGAATACTCTATAAGATTTGTGCTAATAAATATCTGTTTTAATTTGTAGCCCTCTGAATTTTGCATTTCATTAATCATAACTTTGTTAAGGAACTTAGTAACTTAGTCCATGAATATAAATATCAATAAATGATCATTTCTTAATTGAAAATGTTCTTTTTTAAAAAAATAAATCACAGTTATGGTTTTAATTGTTTTAAAATACAAAATGTTAAGTTTGTGCAGTAATATCTCAATAGTAAAAGTTAATTGTTTTTAAATTACAATAAAATTTTAAATAATTTACTTAGTTTGTATGTGTTACATAAAATAATTTTTACAATGAAAAATATATAATTATTTGATTCAAAAGTAATCGAGGGGAAATTCAGGATAAAATGATTATCACTATGTGACCAACTGATTCTTTTCAAATAGATTATAAAGATCAGAGGTAAGTCATTTGTTGATTAATAAAAAGTTGCTTGTAAGGAGCATTGTTAGTACATAATCTGATTGCTTAAAACAACATTATTTATATAATTTTAATGAAAATAATTCTCTTACTTGTTAATAGAGTTAGCTGTAAATCTGACTGGGCCAAATATTATTCTAAAGGTGGTAGTTGACAGTTCAGTGCTGTTAATAGATTCTCTGTTAGCATTAATGTGTTGTTCCATTGGTTTTTGTGCAATAACAATAATGATAAATATTATGTTTAATAAAAGGTAATCTTTCTTTATCATTATTTATCAAGTCATCTTATTTTGTGGAAAATTGTACTGTAATTACTGTGCTGCAATTATATTTTCCATGTCATATTACTTTACAACAAATTATATCTCAGAAGTATGTTATTTAATAATATTAACCTAAAATCATGCCTATTTACTTAAGAGTTTTAAGAAATTTAATTTATAGTTATATAAAAAAATAACCCTTTTTGCAATATTATACAAATTCCCTTACATAAACAAACAATTTTATTTGTGATCTAATAAAAACATTGAAAATCTTTGCATATTAAGGTTACTTTGTAAACATTAAAATAAAAACTATTTCAGCTGATTTTATCTATGTACACTTTAAAAATATATGAAAACAAACTGTTTTAAAACTTAAAATTTTACAGTTTTGAAAATAATTACTGCTGTATTATTAAACATCACTTTTTATGTTAATAATTGTATCATATTTTTATAAGTGTTGTAGATAAAGCTATGTTTTTATTAGACTTCAAAAAAGGAGGAGGTTCCTAATTTAACAACTCATATTTCAGAAAGTAATGGTTAAATAGATTAAAGAAGGAAAAGCACAAACAGAAAGTACAAAAAAAAGAAAACTGGTTAGGGCATGTGATTAGTGGGAATGGAATCTTGACATTAGCAGTGGAAGGGTTGATAGAAAAGGAAAGGATGCAAGGAAGAAGGAGAATGAAATTAATATATGGATAAAAATTGGAAAGCTATGAAGGTGAAGGTTTGGGAAAGGAAGTGGATGGAGATAGCAGTGGCGTAAGCGACCTGCCACCAGGCAGAACACCAGTACATGATGAACCTATATTTTTCAACAAATGCACTGATTTTATAATACCATTTTATTTATTGAAGAAATACCTCTGTTGGTCATATAATGTAATTTATTTCAGGTAACTTCAGTTGAAAACGTTTTAAATGAAAAATTATGTAGGAAATCTGACAAATCTTTTTGTTTTTGCTATCATTGTTTGAAGTGAATTTAAATAGTGTAATGATATGTAGTCTGTTTTTATTTTGATACTCAAAGTATTTTTATATAAAATTAAAAAAGAATATTGATTAAAAAATTTATGTTAATGTGCACTAAATTTTAAAACAATTTAAAAGTGAAATTCAAAACACTCTTGATTTTATATTTTTTACTAAATTACAAATATAAACTGAAGAAAAGATAAAAATATATGTTTATTATTTCAGGCAGCCTTTGATCATGCTTGAAAGAAGTTCATTTATTTGGGTTCTGTGATTTTTTTTGAAGTGAAAACTTCAGAAGTTCCTTACATCACTTAGAGTTGTGACATTTAGTTATCAACAGTGGACGACGGTCGAATGCTCTGTTTCTCTATTTACATTTCACTTTCACCGCATGCCCCGTACCGTGCGATCTACTCGACTCACTGCTGTCGCCGCATATCCCCTCCAATCTACATTACCACTAACACAAAAGCCCCGTATTTTCTTTTACTGTATTGTACGCGCCGGTTATTTTTATTACCCTCTACACGCGCGCACACGCACACACACACACTCGCTCAGAGTTAAAATAGTTCACTCGGTTGTTATGTTATGATTTTTAATCCTCGTACTTGTGAAAGACATTAGAAAGACATGAAGCGAGAATTTATATATGTATGCTTATAATATATATAGAATGAGAGGTGGGAGAAAAAACGTTGATGATCCGTCGGTGATTCCCAATACACTTCTCTTTTTCTCTCTTTCTATATACTTACGCATATACGTTTAATCAATATACAGTAAATACAGATGTTGATGCCACTTCTCTTTCTTTCGTCTGCTCTTTTTCTGTATACCAGTACGCAAGGCTGGTTGTGGAACGGTTCCGGGAAAGCATTGATATAGACTCATTTCTAAATCGAGGACAGTACGGCTTCATGAAAGGGGTTGGCACCGAGGATTGAATCTTAATGCTCTTACCGAGGTGGAAAGCGCCGACTGTAAATATGTTTTGGCTGTTTTTATTGTTTTGACATAGAGGCAGCATTTCCTTCATTATGTTGGAGTTCTGTTCTCTATGAGTTGGAACGCAGCAACGTTCCCGAAGTTCTATAGGCCGTGGTACGGTACTGTTTGTCCAACCGAACGGCTCTGTTTAAAGATGCACACCTAGTTGCGGAAAAATCCATAACCAGGGGAAGACCGCAGGGTTCCGTTCTCAGTTCCCTGCTGTGGAACCTGGTGTTCGACGGATTTCTGGGATTGACATTCCCAGAAGGGGTCATGGCCCAGGCTTTCGCCGATGACTATCTCCTTTTAGTTTGGCAATTCACGACTATAGCTGGAAGAAAGAGCGCAAACGGCATTGTCAACCGCAGAGGGCTGGATGGATCGACAAAATTTAAGTATTTCTGTGCCCAAGACGAAGTATATGTTTCTTAAGGGCACGGATCGGAAGGACTACGGGCTATCGGGCCGTCAAATGTATATGGTGTACCGAGGTGCCTTCGAAAGTATGCTTAGTTACGCGGCGCCAGTTTGGGCGCACAGCTTGCTGAGTTTAATCGGCTTCAGTAATTGTTAAGAGAAAGACTCATACTGCGCTCGGTAAAGGGCTGGTTATCAGCGAATTATTTTAGCTTCATTCGCTTAAATGGTGTACAGGTACTTGCTGGCATACAGCGACCTAGGTATGGCAACAAATTGCTGTCGTTTAGTATTAATTGAGTAAGTCATATATTTTAGTATAGAAGAGGTGCGCCTACCCAATTAGTTTAATATATGACAAGTGAACGGCAGGACACGTGAGTGGTGTTGCGTGCCACGCTTAGACCGTTCACGCAATTAGTTTAGCTCTAGGAGCTATTAGATATTAGTCACTAAAACGTTTCGAGGTACAGTAGCTCTTCGTGGCACGGACATTCGGTCTTATGCTCTAGGGTGACCGAATGGATGGTAGCGGAAGAAATGCCAGTAAACCAATACCAGTACGTATAGACGTATACTTTAATACAGTATAGAAATACACTTGTAGTTTTCCGTTGTTTTGCATATTTGGTTGTGTATATCTATACGTATTGAAGTGTTTGTTAAGTTGTTTATATAAAATTAACTTGAAAAAGAATTTAAATACCCAGTCGCGGGACTAGCAACAGAAGTGAAAACTTAAAACAATGAGTACCGATCATTGGTTAATAATTAATAATTTGATTCTATTGCTGATTCTAATGTATGTGATTATTCATTTAAAAGGACTTAATAGACTACTTTTTTATTTTTTTGTTTAACCACCGTTAAGGTATATCTTCAGAGGATGAGATGAATGAATTGTAGCGTGTGTGAAAAATGCCA
>JAAAKQ030036576.1:0-16928 GCA_010016005.3 Zanna intricata
GTGTGTGTGTGTGTGTGTGTGTGTGTGTGTGTGTGTGTGTGTGTGTGTGTGTGTGTGTGTGTGTGTGTATTCGCGCGTGTGTACACCTATCACCCGCAATCAAATGATTAGTATTAGTATTACTTTTTACGTCTTACTTTCCCTGGTATATGGTTACACATAACAGTGCACTTTATAAGGAAAAGTATGCTAATTGAGTCAAACTTTGTAGATCTTGACCTTTCACAATGCCTTTTTAAATCACAAGTATTAATCTGTGTTGTTGGCCTGTGTTTTGCTTTATATTTCCACACTAAAAGATTTGGTACAATTAAGTCTGTACGAGTCACTTATGCCATTTAATTTTAGTCACTGTCTTTCAAGGGAGCAGAGAGATTGGATCTTATAGATCCCGTATCTTTGAACTTTGACATACTTAAACGGTAAGCAAATTTTTTAACATAATAAAATACCAATTAAATAGAAAAAAATATTTTTTATAATATTTATACAAAAGGGGCGCGTGCAAATATTTTTAATCGTTTCTGGCCTCAAACTCGCATCATTATACTAATGAGAAGATCCCATTACATTAGTATTTTACTTTAGATATTTATTAGGTAAATTTCATAGATGGATATGGAAATAAAGGTTAATTTTTTCCATCAGTTATTGTTCTGCTTTTTTATCTACAAACTGGGTTTATCAATTTTTAAGAAAATTCATACTGAGTACGAGTTGCTTGTGCTATCTAATTTTGATTAAAATCAGTCAAGAATTAGAGAAATACGGTCACCTTGTAATTGTAATTACCGAATTTTTTTTTAAACTACAAAAATTACGTTTTATTTAGTTCTTAAAAAATTAAAACTTTTGATTTAGGAAACTGATTAAAATTTACATTTTAAAACGCAAAAACAAGAATTGTAATCAACTTAACTTATATAGTTATAAATTTTTGTTCTATATCAGCTAAGATGAAAGAGGTTTTTTTTTACGGTTGTGTAAAAATGAATGATTTGTGTAACGTAATTGAGAGATAGCGAGGAAATTTTGTTACCTGAAGTATACAAGTTACAAGGTGAGATTTCATTCACTGCCAGATAAATTTTTTTTTACTTTCTATTTTTTTTTCAAAGTTATATATTTATATATATATATAAACATAAGAGTCTATCACATTCAAGCCCCCAGGGGGGTCATCAATTGGTTGTGTTTCAATCAACTACACATCTCAGGAATGTTAATATGATGGTGTACAAGACTACATTTCATTTACATTCATACATATCATTCTCAGTCCCCCTCTCAAGTAATATCTTATGGTGGTTCCGGAGGCTAAACAGAAAAAGAGAGAGGGGGCCACCATTGGAAAGCAATTAAAAAATTGTTAAAAAAAGTAAGACACTTAATTTTGAAGATCATTAAAAAACAAAAACACACTGATATATAAAATTTCAGATTATGACAACCCTAACCTAAACGTTAAATATCGAAAATGGCCTACATATGGCCAACAAAATGTCCCCAAGCAGTGAAGTCATAGTGAATTATAGGAATTTTTGAGGTAGGTTAATTTACTAATTTTTTTTTTCTGCATACAACCTTGCCAAGGAATTAGTGTCACTAATGTTTCTATAATTACTACAGACTTTCTTGTCTCCTTTCTTGAATACTGAACTAATGTAACCAATATTCCATTCTTTAAATAAAGTCTTTATTCCCAATAAAGCCTTACACTATTTCTCCCATTCCTCCAAACTAACTACAATCATTGACTTATTATATTTTTCTGATCTATCTTTCCTCAAATAAGCTTCCAAGCTCCTGCTTCATTCCTCCACCTATGCACCTTACTATTTTCTCACATTTCTTCTCCCATGGCTCCTCTTAAGCCCTTATAACTTCTTTCTAAACCTCTCTGTTTATTCTTGAATAAGCCATTCTATCTTCAATATCACTTGTCTTGAATCCTTTCATGTATAACTCCTTCTTAAGCCTAAACCCTGGTCTCTATATCCTTCTTCCACCATTCAGGTTGAGATGTACACTTTTGTTGTAAACCATCCAAAGCTTTCTTGCAACTTGCAGTTTGCTTTATTTCATCTGTTGATAAATTAACTTTGCATTTCCTTTTTTAACCCTCTGAGTTTGTACAAAAATTCAACCGACTCATCCTTTGATCCGACAAATCAAATTGAATCTAACTGTAGGTAACTTGTAATTCTCCAGATTACTCTCCCTCCAACCTCTTCTTTTTATAATTAAAAAGCAGTTTTATATCCAGAAAAAGTGATCTAAAAAAAAAAGAAAAACTGATCACACTATGTCCTTCTGTACAGCCTAACATATATTTCCTTTAAAGTGGAATTTTGATGCTGAAATAATAATCTATAATTAACCTAATGTGTCCTTTGTTAGTTGGATTCATGTAAACTTGTGTATTTTCTTATGAGAGAAAAACCCATTTAAAAATTTTAAAGAAATCTTTTTTCTACATGTTGATTATTCTCCCGTCATTATCTCCATATCATCTAACAATCAAGCTATTACTATATATCTCTGTCCTTGCATTAAAATCCCCAACAATAATACTTTTCTTTCCAGAATTAATGTCTGTGAGAACTCCTATCAAATTTTCTTCAACCTTTTCTTTAGCCAATTTTTCTGCATCATCATTTGGAGCATACACTCCTACTATTATTAATGCACATCCATTCATGTTAAGCTCCATTAGATAACCCTTTTGTCAATTTCTTTTCAGATTTTAAAATAATTCTTTAATCTCTGTTGAATACCAAAAGATATCCCTCTCTTTGCTATTTCATCCCTAATAACTCTACTGTAAAAATTAATTTATTTTCATTATTTAATTTCTCTTTCCCTTCTTCTTTGTCACCATAAGGACATATATTCACTGACATTCTATCTAACTCTTGAGATACCTCCATACATTTATTATTAATTTCTTAAACATTCCAAGTAGCCAGAAAAAGTGTATGTTCTCATTTTGGTTTATCCCATTTTCCCTGTCCTTGTTCCTAACCTTCTGATCCAATTCCTTCATGGTAAAAAAATTTTCTAAATGTTGGGTTACTTGCCCAACACTTCAACCCCCAACCTGGAAGACTAGGTAATTTCTTGTACACATTTTCTTTCTCTGGCCTTTGAAGAGCTGACTCCAAAACTGCAATACAGCAGTGCTAGTTTTTCTCCACACTGAATTTTTTACTTTCCTAGTACCTTCCAACCCCAGTTGGAGCATACCCATCGCCAGCGGCGGTCCCCGATAGCAGATCCAGCAAAAAAGAGCTTCATCCTCGATAGTTAACTTGGAAGAACAATTACTTGTAAGTATACAAATAAAAAATTATGTAAAAAAAATTATTCTACTCTGCATAAAATTTTCAGTAAAATTTTTTACGGGACCCATGGTGATCGTATCTTCCTAACTCTTTTTTAAATTGTTATGAACTTTGATTCCGACGTCATCCTACAAAATTTCATAAAAATCAAAAGCAAAACTGCGATATCAAAAGCTAAACGATAACTGAGGGAAGAAAACAAACAAAATTTAGGTTCACCTTAACACCCGAATGAAATCGAAAGAGATTTACGACTAATGTTATGAAATCATCTAATTAGTACAATAATGTGACTTTGACAACAGAAAATTTAAAAAGAAGGGTTATCTCTTTATTGAGGTGAGATATAATTTGTTTCAATATGATTTCTTTCAATAAAACAAACATCTTTTATCCTTAGATTGAAAATATCTTAATTAGTTAAGGGACATAAAATTGTGTGGAAAAATATACTTGCTATTTCAGTAAAATTTTGATGTACAGGATCGATAAAAATCCTGTCCCCATGACCGATTATAACCAAATTTAAATTAAGTCAGTGCTCCATCATATAGAAATTATCGTATAAAATTTCATCCAAATCGGTCTATCCGGTCTGAAAATATAAATAAAAAAATGGTCAACTATACTCCTACATACACATAAATCCTTTCGCAATTTTTCAATGCTTAAATTATGGTTTTTCGATTAAAGGGGATCTATGAAAAATGAAAAGTGTAAAAAATCCAACATGGAAAATTCAATCCGATTAGTGTATCATCCGAGCCGGATGGTGTACTAATCGTGGTGTCTTCATGGCGTGAGTGGTAGCGTCTCGCTCCTTTCATCGAAGGTTTTGGATCCTCCGGGTTCGAATCTCGCATGACATTTTCACACACGCTACAAATCATTCATCTTCATCCTCTGATGAAATACCTAACGGTAGTTCAGCAGGTTAAAAAAAAAAATATACCTTCCATTATATAGTGTACTGTATAGCTAATTAAGTGTATAACCAAGAAAATAAAAAAAATTCTTTAGCGAAGGAAAAAATCTCACATATTTAATTAATAATTAGCCTTATTTTAAATATTACCTTTTAAGAGCAACTTATAATTTTATTGAAATGCTTGAAGGTAAAACAACTAAAGTTTTTAAGTAAAATAAGATAACTTCTTTTTCTTTTTATTAAAGCATTAAACTACTAGATACATTTTAATAGCTTTTAATAAGTCTATATTTTAAAACAATTTTAAATCGATTCGGCGGGTTCGATGTATAATAACATATTATATGTATTTAATGATATACAATTTTTTTCTGCTTTATAAATATCGGTGAACGAATCACTGTACAACCGGTATGTGGGGTTTGAAGGCGGAAGCCAGTGGCGGCGACATTTGCCCGCGGAAGCGATTAATCTGCCTCAAGAGGGAGACTTTCTTGCGATAAATTCCGAACGTTTCTAGATCCAGGAGCTCACAGTAGTCATTAGTACTAGTAAACAGTTGAGGCTCCTGCTACAAGCCGGAGCTGGTTTTCACGTGAATTACTGTTTAAAATTGCTATTCATTAATGCCATAAAATACGTTTTAGCTGCTGCCCGGGTACGTCACGTATAAGTAATAAATAGACTATGCTTTTAGGCCTACCTCAGGCGTTTGCACTTTGCTTCCTGGCTTCGTATATCATTAAAATATAAGAAAACTAAACTCACCTTATCATAAATTCTTGTTTATTTTCGTTACAATGAAAATAGAAAAAAAATCTATGTTTTATATATATGGAAATGTGAAGGTTATTTCAACGCATAAATATTTTCAATATTAACAAAATAATTTTTTTATTTTTATACATAACTTAAAAATGTACTGCATAAAAAATACATAAATAAACCTCTGGTTTTACAATATCATAAACTTTTATAAATAAGTACCGGGTTTTGAAATAATAATTATTCGCAAAACCAAAAATAAATAAACTTTACTTACTGTAATTTATCGATAATAATAATCGTTATTTTTCTTTAAAATAAATATTAATATTTTATGTGATTATTATGTATCTATATATTTTATTTATACGAATTTTATTATTGTTATTTTTATATATATTCATCGTCTGTTTCAGGAAATTTCTTCCATACGTTATAAATTCCTCTCATCAAAATAATGAAAAAAGTTCATATGAGCATAGGTCAGGAAACACTTTGACGCAGTTTAGGAAAGTTTTCTTGCAGATTTCTGCTTTAAAAGGCAATAAATGCTCTATTAAAAATTTACAGACATAAATTTTTGGCTTTATATATCTATATTGAATGAAAAATTGACCCCAGAACTGTTTACCCAGTAGTTTCTAAGAAAATTGTAAACCCAAATTGAGTTGAAAAGCAGAAATTTTATTACCATAATTTTACTTTGTTGAATAACCAATAACCAAATAAAATTATTAATAAAAACCAAACACGTCAAATTTAAAAAAAAAAAAAAAAAAATCGTTCACTAGTACAAATGATGAGTAAAAAAGTAGATAAAATTTTTTCAAAATAATTTAAACATTACTTAATTATTATTATAGTATGTAAGATGCAATGTAATTAATGTAAAAATATTAAGTGCTCAACATTTACTTGATGATTTTTTTAGCAAGGAGCGAATTAAAAATATATTTTCCACAATTATTACTTGCATTAAAGATTTAATAAAAGTATACCTAAATAATTTAAAGTTATCAGTGTCTTACAAGTGGTAGTCATCAAATTTCAAATATTTATGGAAACGCTATTCTGAGGTGTAAGCAATAATTAAATTCGTTACCCTAACCAGTCCTTTTTTAATATTTATTAAAATAAGATTTCAGCATCCCTATAAGAAATTACACGTTTGTAACTATTATGTTACAACGGATTTTTTTTTTTTTAAAAAAAAAGGAAACTTTAATTTAGGTTTAGGTAACCTAAATTAAAGTTTAGGTTCGTATGTTTGAGTCATCCCCATCTTACATGTGTTTTTTAAAAATGTCTTACATCAGTTAATGATCCATACATAGAAAACAGCCGGAAAAAAAATATTAGGTCTTTACATCAATATATATTATGAGATTAACTCAAATAGAGGTTAAAATATATACATGCATGCATGCACGCGAGTAACGATTTTTAAATTAATTTATAGAGATAAGATTTTCAGAAATCTTTTGTTGTGTTTGGTTTTGAAACATATAAAAAGATTCTTTCCAACTTCAATTTGTTTAATTTTACAACAATTATCTTGGAAAATTAATACTTAAGATAGAATTCTGGAATCCATTTTTCTGAAAAATTTCATATAAGACTATATATAAACATATTAGCGTACAGACCGATAATTTTATTAGTGGTTTGTGCAATCATAATTTTATTAATGCTTTAATACAGCATTATCTAAAAGTCCAAGTGTTTCTAGACCCAGGTTAATATAATTTTTTTTTCATTATTTTGACAAGAGGAATACGCTTATAAAAGCATAGAACATTTTACTTGAAACCTTCTGTGTATAATAATTACTACATCCAAAGGTTTTAGGTGATTTACAATTAAATTAATAGCTATTACACATTGCTGAAGACTTAACTGTTATTGCAAGTCCTTCACTAGAATATTTACAGTTAATAGTGTTTAAAAAGTATAAGTAGTGGGTTTAAATAACGCCACTGTTTCAGGAACGATCTACCTGAGACCGAGCAAGATTAAATGAACTGGGATGATTGAACATGGCGGACTTGGAGACCATCAACTGGTCTCCGAGGTGGCCTGACTTAACACCTCTAAACTACTACCTACAGGCTACTTGAAGTCATCAGTATATGAAAAAAGTGTAATAATAGTGAAAATTATTTATTAGAATTATCATTGCGGTATAATTAATACCAAAACATACCTTTGAAATATGGAAAGTAACAAAAACAGTGGATACACCGCCGACGAGTCGGTGGTTACACCGACGAGTTGGTTACTTTCCGTGGCGGAAGGACATTTATAGTAATTTATTTAATTGTTTGCAAGTCGGTTTTATTGTGTGTCTGTACTTATTATTTTTCGTAAACATCTAATCCTTTAGTTTTCTAATATCGAAATTTTTTTTTTCATTTAATGTCTAGTTTTAAGTTCACCACATTTCAATTCGTTTTGTTTTAATTAACTTCGAAATTTTTAGATTTGTATTTAGTTTCTGTGAACTTTATACATACCTATATTTACTCAGAATCAAAATCTCTACAAATTTTGTGTTTAAAACTTTTATTGTTTATCAAACAAAATCATTTTACGCCAAAAATAAAACGGTACTGTATATCTTGCGACCTCAGTTCTGTGTTTTACTACAAATTTCTCGAAAACTACTAAGAATACAGTTCTGGAACATTTTTTTTTCCACTATTTCAAATAAGATAAACTATTAAATTTATACCTTAATTTGTGACCTATAGTTACTTACAGTCTAGCTTAATTTTACCAAGGCGCAGAAATGAGGGCGAAATCTTTCGTCAGCAGATACTCACTAACGAAGCGTTTCCGAACCTACATTTTTATGAATTTTCTTCTTTATTCTCACTAGTAGAACATATCCTAAAGGTTTATTACATTCTTTGTGAATCAGCTCATATTTTACGATATTGTTAAAAATGTTTGTTAATAATGTTGATGGGTAATTTTTAAGTAATTCGACTCGGATTATTGAAAACTCAAATTATCGAAGTTCGAATACTATATTCGAACTTCAGTAACTGTACGAGTTATACAGTTCGAGTAACTATATTGTAATTTCAGTATTATTTTAATTTTATTATTCGCTTTGTACATCGATATAACTCATTTATATTTGTAAGTTCGTCTTTGGACCATACGCAAATAAAGAAATTCTATTCTTAATTTTGATTGGTAAAATAAAATAACTGTATATAAGAAATTTTGCAGTTAAGAGTGCCGATGTTAGAGAAACAATAGAAAAAAATAAAATAACCGGTACTATATACGTGTAATGTGTTGGATTCGTTTATTTGTATCTTTCTGTATTAAAAATACTTTTAAGATATCAAAGTAGTATATAATTATGGGCATTCATGAAACAGAGAGAGGAAGCGTCTTACCTTGATAGTAACGGAGCTGATATTTCACCTTTATTTTATCCAGTACCTGCCCCCGGTTCTCTTCCTTTCCATTATATATACTAGTACTACGGGCAAATGTGCCGTGGAGTATACACCACCGTATCTAATCCGGGCAACATTCACCCACTGGCTGTGCCGCACCAATACTATTATGATCTTTTCTATAATCATACATCACTGAATGAATGCTAATTCCCTCTATAGTCGTTGTACATTAGTCAAGTAATACACTTGCATAGAAAAGAGTTAAAAATTCAGCTTGCATTAGGAGTGGTACGATTACTTTAAAGCGAGAGTCTTTGGAATTAATATTTTAAATCACAACCTATTCATAATTTAAAAAAAAAGATGGAAAAAGAAGATTAACAATTCATCTTACAATTATACATTAAAAAGAAAAGGAAAAGAAAATAGTTGATAACTATTTATATTATACTGTTTAAACTATCTAATAATATAGTTTTTAATTAAAGAGAAAAATTTTTAAAGCAAAAATTTTAAGCTAACTGCTTAAGTAAACTGGTTTATATTTATTAAAAGCTAAAAAATAACTAAGGCATTTACGACTATAATAAATAAAAAAATAATTCTGTCATACAATAGATCGTTTATTCTAACTGTTCAAAACCCGACCCGTTTTTTACCCTCATTGATGGTCGTCAGCCACTGGTTTTAAGATGACAACAAAACAGGCCAATACATCAGACGATTGAGGTTTGGACTTATGAGAGTAGCATCTTATTTAGAGATAGTAAGAAATTTGTACTTTCAAATTTGAGTTTATCTAACAAAAAGCCCAACGTAGATTTATTTAATGTAGCTTTTACCTATCGTTTTTTTTAAAAGCCAATCTTTTGAATAAAGGGAAAGTTCTCTTGCGTCCTGAGGCGGTCACACTAAGTGCGAGCTGGATTTTGATTTGCAGTAGAATACAGCAAATATTCTTTTGTTAAATGATACACTCCAACATGCAGACAGCGGTATTACGACATCTGGATAAATGAAGACTGACACTGTATACCTTACGTTTAGTATTTTTGAGGTAGTAAATGATTAATGCGCGATATTTTGGACTTAGTAAGCGACACACGATCTGGTTAACTAGTCGGAATACGCATAGTTGCTTGTAGTTCATTACGCAGTACGACAGCTATTTTCAGAAGTGCATTAAGGTATTCTTCATATAAACATGTTATTTTTTTATGAATAAATAACGCAGATCCGTACAGTATTTTAATTTCGTGGGTGGGATGTAAGGCGAACTGCAAAAACAGCGTTTGGTAAATGTGAAAAATTTTAATTTTATTATTACTAAGAATTAAAAAAAAATATTATAAAATATTATTGTATTTTATTATTACTAAGAAGGGGAAGAATTTTATTATTACTAGTACTATTAAAAGCATTAATGCTTTATGTATAGAAGGAACTGTACAAAGGTTCTTATTATTAAGCAGCCATAAGTAATTTACGTGATTTAACTCTTTCCAACTGTCTTTTCCAACTTCACTTAAAATATTTACCAACAGACCGATACTTAAATTTTGGGATTCATTCACTCGCCTCCAAAAAAACGTTAAAACTTTATTATTATTATTGTTAATTTTAATCTAAATGCTCAGATGAATTTTAATAAACAATTTCAAAAAAAAAAAAAATATTTCTTGAAATCACAGTATTATTTTTCATTTTGAATAAAAAAAACAGCCTTCCCATTTGGTGTGTTTAACAGAGGGAGCATTTTACAAAAAAAAAACTTTGAAGGTGGAACTGACACCTTCAAAAGAAAAGAAAATTTTAAACTACTATGATGATTTATTTTTTTTGTTGAAATTTCAGTCAGATATTTCTTTCTCTTCTTACAAAATCTTTTCTTACTCTTTTCTCTGAATTTTTTAACAGCTTTAAAGAGGCAAGAATTATAGAAAAAAACAAAGCCGCCAAAAAGTTACATAACTTTTCTAGTATGTATATCGTGTGAACTTACACCGTTTTATATGTATAAAACACATCCAGAAATAATCATTGTTTAAAATTTCATCAAAATCGGTTAACCAAGTCTGAAGTTATTATCCTCTTTGAATGAAATTTCTCAGATACAAAACCTAAGTGATATATTAATGTTACGAAATCACCTAATTAGTACAATAATGTGACCTTGTGTCTAGAAAAGTAAAAAAAAGAAGAAAAGTGTTTTCTGCCCCAACCCTATAAAGGGGGAGTTTGAATAAATCCCCACCATAATCAGAAAGTATCTTAGTTACCTAAGACGCATAAAATTATACAGAAAAATGAACGAACCTGCCTTTCAATTAAAATCTTGAAATATGAAATTCATGAAGTCTCGCATGTCCTTGCTAAATTAACGGATTGTGAACAAAATTAAATGCCATCAATGCCCCCCCCCCCCGTATACAGGAATCACTGAGTGAAATTTTACCAAATCCATCCATCCAACCGGTCTGAAGATAAAAAAAAAAAAAAAAAAAAAAAAATAGCCCAATATAACTAAATTCGGTTATATATCCTACCAGAGTTTTTCAATGATAAAGTTGTGTTTTTTTTATTACAGTGATTCATGAAGTGTATAGATCTATAAAATTTTAAATTTCCAAAATCTGACCCAATTAGCATACTTTTTCTTATGTAGTATATTGTATGGCCGTGAAAGTGAAATAAATTATTGATTGATATTAAAGTAAGAGATCATCTTAAAATAAATTATTTTCTTTTTTTTTACTATTATAAAAAAAAACTTTATATAGATGATTAAAACAACTTATTTAGTGGATTCTTTACAAATATAGTAGATAGGAACATATTATATAAGCTTTTGTTATAAATTTTAACAGTAAAAGATACTGTTCCATTTTATCTACACTAGAAAACTATAACCATAAAAGGTGGAACATTGACAGCTCAATTGATGAAGGTTTTGCAGTTTTTAGCTAGTGAGGGTGGAAGAAATAGGCCTTGCTAGACATGGGGAGTTTATTTTGAGTCGTGCGCCAGAGAACAGCTGTGTTGTCTCGGGGTGCAGCCGGCGGCAATGCACCCGTACCCGGATGTTTCCTTCCCAACCCTCGCATCTCGTAGAGTCTATCCATCTTTCTTCTTTCAATCTTTTCTTCTCTCGGAACTGGAACAGCTCATTTATAAAAGTATGAACTTGTCTTAATCAAAAATAGCTCTGATTACTCCACCATTTATATAACATTATGCTTTTATTCTTTAATATCATAAGATAAATTTTATTGCGGTTTAATGTATAAATTAAAGCACTACAAATAAAAAAAAATTTTATTTCTCACCCCAAATTAAACAAACAAATTTATAAATTCTTTTCATTTTTAATTTATGGAGGTATCTGCTTGAGGGAAATATTATTACAGTACAACATAGGAGTAACGCCTGAGTACTTTATAATTACTTAAAAAATTTACAACAATCATATCAAATGTCATCATTAGGCTAATTAAAAATCGGGTAATAAAAAATTATTTTAATTACGTAGGAGAATAAACCAACTTAGATCCGTATCTTACATATATTACGTTTAGCTATGAAACAAAAATAAAGCATTTTTAACAGAATTTAAAGGAGTACCCCAGAGAACCTTTTTTTCTTTGCGTTCATGTACTTGAGTGATGCGTTTTGTTAGTGCTCTCAGGTATTCTATTGCATACAACATTCGGGTCGGATGACGCTATTGTAGTGGTGGATTTTGGTGTTGATGGAAGTGAATTTTTTTATTGTAGATGTTTCGGTGAGTCGGTATGCGGATTCCAGTTTACGTGTTTTTTCGTTCATCGCATGTTTTTTCAAAGATACTGGGGGTGATGGTTTCCTCTATTACTTGAATTTGCTGATTTTAGAGATTTGATTTTTATTGATTCAAATAAATTTGGAAAAGTCATTAATATTTATGAGTTGTGCTTTTTCAAAGAAAGCTTTTAATATTTTTGTATATATTTATACATGAACATATTTTTTTTTAAAAATCTGTCATTAATTAACTAGCCATAATAATTCTGTACTAAAGCCTCCTGATTTAGCTGATACTTCATAATTGAATACAAATCAAGGAATTGTCTGGAATTGTCAAGGAACTGTTTACAGTTTTATCTCTCGTATCCAAAATAATAACGTTCTTTGTTTGTAATGATAAGTTTATTTCACTGCACTTTGTAAAGAATATTTGTCAAATACAAATGAAATGAGTCATTCGGCCGTGAAGAATTATTTAAAAATTCAATAAAGTTTTGTCCAAAATTATGTGGCATTAAAAATGGATGTTTCATTTCGACGTAGGATCATTAAATAAATTTTATTAATCTGTGTTTAGTGGTTAAAAGGTTATTTAAGGGATGGCATATATTATATATATATTTTTTTTATTTATTTGTTAGATTACAGTTAGTTAATAATGAGTCATCTGCTTGTTGTGAAGGAGTACGTAAATAAAAATTATTACAATTCGCAATCTCTATATTATAATTGAAAAAAAAAAAAACTAAATCGAAATAAAATTCTAGCAAATATCATATATAAATTTTATTTTTTTACTGACTGAATTTAAATTTACTCAAGTGATTATTTAAAAATAACGATCGTAAATTATATATATATATATATATAAAAAGAAGATATAAATAAACTAAACTAAAATTCAAGAATTATTATAATAAGTGAATTTAAATGAATATTTATCACGTTTATTTTAATATACATCCCAAAAATATTAATCAATACCCTTTGCTTTGTGAACAATAAAAGGATAGTGTGTGAGCTACAATTTGATTACCTATTTAACCGAGGTTAAAGTACAATATTCTAATATAGAATAACATTTACATACAAGATTTTATTATATAATACAAACATAACGGTTTATTTCTTTTTTTCTGTCTATAGTTACAAAATTCTAGGTTTCCTTTGGTGATTTAATGTTTACATTCACTGAATAATAATGAAAAACTGCTTTAAAAAAAATAAATAACACAAGAGTATGCTTTAAGTTTACAATGTAACAACACTCCGGTACAGCCAGTTTATTATTTCATTCTATAATTATTTTTAAAAATAAAACAATTCGAGTTAAGAACAAACAACAGATCTAAGCTTAGTTATAAGAACCTATACTTCACGAAGGAATAGTAATTTGTCAATGTTATTTAACAGGTGTGTAGGTTTTAACCATTTTATACAGTCTTCTCTAGAGGGCATTATTTTATAATATCTTTTTTCACGCGTTTCTGTAATTCTGCTAACATAAATCAATTTTTTTTTTCATAATGCATACATAATTTTTATGTTCGCATTTGATTATTCGTTAAAGTTACTCTTTCTTTCGTAATTTATTTTTAATCTGAATTACCATGATTAACAAATCATGCGTACCTTAATACAAATAAACCTCTTAAAACGCAGGCATGCATCTTCGGATGTACGTGATTACACATTCATGTTTAAAGTTTAAATAGTTAAATCGCAATAAAAATAATATTATGAAAAACAGACACGGGTATCAATTAAACTAATAAAAACAACAGAGTACTTACTTTTATAGTTATAAAAGTAATACTAGTTATATATTTTTACTCTCGGCTATATAGTTATACTGTATACTATATGCAGAAAAGTATGCTAATCGATGTCAAATTTTGTAAGTCGGGTTCTTTTGTAGACCTTGACATTTCATGATCTTTCTAACCAAAAAAAGAAAACAATTTTACTTTTGAAAAATTTCAGAAAGATATATACGTATTTATGTATTTTTTTCTTGATATCTCTAGGCTAGATAGATTCGGATGAGATTTAATGCGATGATTTCTGTTTATGTTTACTTACGGATGATTAACATACATTTTATTAGTCTGTTCCATTATATTATATAAATTTATTTGAACTTTTGAACACTGAACATTTGAACTATTTCATCAAGAGTCGGGGTTAATAAGCCTATTTTTTTTTTTTTTTTTTGCTTTTTTCGGCAGTTATCGATTTTCTTGATGATGGTATGAAATTTTATATAATAAAATCTCAATACGGGTCACTGATGCCATTTAATTTTCAGCCACTGATTAAGGTAGCTGAAAGAAAATAAGTTAGATACTTAAAGGTAGGTAAAATTTTCACAAACATTATGCCTCTTAGATAGCTAAGGTACTGTCTGATGGTTTTTGGTCTTAATAAAAGAAACGGGGAGATCAAAAAAAAGCCTTTTTTCTTTTTATATATGTTCCGTATTCCGTCGATTTAATTATAAGATGGGATTAATAATCCTAATTGTTTAATTTTTAATCAATTAGACGTTTGCTTGCTAACTTTAAAATAGATTAACCAATTTTTAAATAAACTTTTGTACGATGATCAAATCATCGTACAAAATGGTAATTGATTTTCTATTACAATGAATAGGGTCATTTATGCCATTTAATTTTGGTTACAGTTGGTCGAGAGACTGTTCCTTTTAATATTTTACTTAATTTTTCTTTCAGTAAATTTCCTCGGTAGTTGTATCTCAGTAGCCAAAGTTCTATAACTGTTCGCAACTCTCTGCCGGACGTTTTTCTTCAGAAAATCTTCGTTTTTGTTTTTTATTATTCTCTATCATATTTTATTTGTAATATTATTAACGAACGATTACAGGTGATTAAATAAAAGAAAAAAGATGGTTCATTCATTTTCAAAAATAAAAATAATATCCTTCCAAATATTCCAAAAAAAGACAGGATCGAAGATAACTTTTTCCCCGTTATTAGGATCCGGATTTCTTATAAATGGGAAAATATAAGAAAATTATTTCCCCAAATATTTTCCCGTAATCTATACTGAAACCTACTACATAAAATTCCCATTAGGTTTTAAATCTTTTACATTTTAAGCATTTTGTCTAATTGTATATTTTTAAGTACGTTTTACCGAAATCATATCAAATTTCATTAACTTTAATAATAATTTTTTTACAAAAAAATTTATACTCGTAAAGTAAATTAAAAAAAAAAAAAAAAAAACGTTCCGTTGTTCTTATAAGGTTTGGAAAGGACCTAGAATTTGAAACTTCATATATGTAAATTAATATATATTTTTTGAAAGTCTACTAAATTAAATTATCATTAGTTGAAATGATTTAACCAAGTATTCGGTAGAAATTCTGTTTTTTGTTCGAAGCTAAAAACTTATCTTCGAACTTAACTTTGAACCGTTAACTTATAACTATTAAGAAAGTTGTTCAAAAATGTTATTTTTACTAGCGAAAATTTTTTCTTAAAATATATTAAGAGCGTGTAAATTAAAATGTTCACTGCAAGCTTTTTTAAATTTTTATTTTGTATACAACGTTAAAAGGTTATTATCACCCGGAATAAATAAGGGGTAATAAAAATATTTAAAGGATGTTAAACCTAAAACAAAAAGGAATAAAATAAAAACTTAAAAACTAATTTAACTAAAAACTTACTACTAATATCACAGACAATTAAAAACCTAAAATTACCAAAAGGATTAGAGATAAAATATTACTTAAAAACTGAAACTAATAACAAAAATAAAATATCATTAAAACTTAAAACTAATATCATAGCAATCTTATAACTATTACCACAGTCATCATCCCGGGAATAAAACAAAAACTAACTAAAACATAAAATACAGAATCCGGGAGGGTTGTAAAGGCCCCCATACGGATAACTAAAATAAATTATAACTACATAAAAATTACATCTTATCAAACATATTAATATTTTTAGGAATACGAGTACCTGATCTACATCTTGCGTATCATTGCCTAGAACGCGGCGACTGCAAGTTTTGGGGAATCAATATGCTTGATAACAGCTAGGACGTCCTAAGGTTGAAACGTCTCCACGTGCTTTACTTGGGGAATACTGGATGGCAGATTGCAATTATTACCACCGATACTATTATTTTTAATTAGTTCTCTACTATTTTGTTAATTGTTACTTATTACTATCTACATTTTTATGTGTCTGTCGACCCACTAAGGGAATTTGTTGAGCTTTCTTGTGTACGTGTGTACAAACGTGTTTATTCTTACTCGTATTTCTTTATTTTTGGAAACCACAAAGTGAATTCGATTATATTCTTCTACTTAAGTACTTTGTTTATTGATAACTTTAGTTATTTTTTTTTATACTTAAGTATTGATGAAGTTATTATGAGAGTTCATTAAGAATCACATATCATGTGATTATTATACGATTTGCTTATGGAGTGGAGGGTTCGAATAATAAATGCGAAACGGAGGAAATAGCAATAATTAATGTATTAATTTGAACACCATAGAGGAACAAATGTAATCATTATTATTCTACTTATCAGAATCGAAATTAAATAAGTAATGTAAAGAAGGATAGTTTTATTTATTTATTTTTTTTTTACCTCCGGAACCACCGTTAGGTTATATCTTCAGAGGATGAGATGAACGAATTGTAGCGT